>JAVJIF010029607.1:0-59354 GCA_038442645.1 Agave tequilana | reverse complement strand
AAGCTATACCATTTTCTTTGGTATGTGGGTGTGAAGCTGTACTCCCATTAGAAATTCAGATTCCATCTCTACGCGTCGCCTTGACAACAAAAATGATAAACGCCTGCGAGCTCAACAGCAAATCGAGCTCAATCAAGCTGGAATTACCAGAGCCTTCAATAAGAAAGTCAAGGAGCGGACTTTCAAGAAAGATGACATTGTCTTAGCCGTCAGAAGAACCATGGTGATGACACATAGACCAAAAAAAATTCAAGCCCAAATGGGAAGGACCATTTGTAGTAAAGTCGGTCTACTCAATTAGAGCATACCGCCTTATAATCTCATATGGCGATACACTCATTATGCTAATCAACGACAAATTCTTGAAGAAATACTATTCTTGATAGCATTCTTCTCTTAATCAGGTTAATACTACACCTCTGATCAAAACTCTAGATCCAAGATGTTTGGAAGAACGCCAAAGAAAAGCTTCTTTCTTCCTTCACTGGATCATATCACGGTCGATCAGTGTCAAGCCGATCGAACGCTGGTTACATCATGATGCACGATGTAAACATTGAAGAAGATACAAAGTGCAAGACTTCAATTTTTAGCCTCGTTTGTAACACCCCGCTCCCGGAATACGTACTTAGTTACGTATTCGTATTTTTCGATCATACTTTATTTTACTCCAGTATTTATTTTGTATTTTGAATTATTTATATGATCATTTTGCCTTGGATCTGGATTCGTAAACTCAGAATCAGCCCTAGTCTGAATCGGGGAACCTGATCCTAGAATATTGCTCGATTTGATCTTTTTGGTATTCAGATTTAGCCAATTTTAGTTTCAAACATCATTTTTCAATATTTTAAATTTTCTATAATTTTCTAGAATTTTTCTGAATTAAATTGTAAATCTTTAAAACCGGTGTGACCAGTGCCGCTGGACGATTCTCAGATTTTTAATTATAAAATAGAGTTGAATTTCAAGAAATGACTTACACATTATTTCTTAAAATTATATTTTCTATCTAAATGCATTTTCTGAGATTTTCAGAAATTTATCGAAATCCGGCCGACCCGGTGTAGACGGGTATCGACGGATGATTTCAGAATTTTTATTTTAAAAAGGGATTGAATTTCTAAAAATTAATTTCACCAAATATCTTAAAATAATATTTATAATTTTGAGATTTTTGGAAAGTTTTCCGAATTACTTCAATTTTGGGCTTTTCCGGAGTTTTCGGTGTTTTCCCAGGTACCAGAACTTATCCAGACATTATATTTATATTCTTCTCATTTTCTCTCTCTTCCCTCAGAGCGAGGATCACCAAAACATGGATTTGGTTAATGCGAAGATTCGCATTCCTTCTGCATTTAATGCTCTTCAGATCAATTCTAATCAAGTCATTATGACTTTTTGTCTTTTTGTCTAACGCGACTCTCGCGTTTTTCCTCCTGGACGCGTATCTCATCTCCGCATCTAGCTTTGTTTTGCTTAGACGTGGACTTCATCTAATGGAGACGCAAGTCTCATTTAATGAAAGACATGTCAATGGCAAACTTGTAATAATCATTTCCCCCCTTATATAACCACCCCTTTTTTTCTTTCTCTTTCATTTCTCTTCTTTCTTCTTCCAGCAAGCCACCAACAGCAAACCAGCAGCCAACGTAGCCGCCTTGCTTCCCTTGGCTGGCCACCATCTCCACCTTTCTCCACCACCGTTTCCACCACCATTCTCTCCTCCATTTCCTCCTCCATTCAACAACATCAAAACCATCATACCACAATCTTCTTCCTTCTTTTCCACCAAAACAACCCATCTTCACCACCATCTTCTCTACCATTTCCACTACCACCTACACGATCTTGGCCACAACAATCACGCCATCTTCCTCTCATCGGAGTGCTCTTTTTAATGAGCTATAGCTTCGCTCTCCGAAATCCCTTTTTCAAAACTCCATTTTCACCATTTCAACTAGAATTGCACCTCTTCTTACCTTGGGTTTGGGGCTTTAGCCGCTCACCTCCGGTCTCCGACCACCTCCGGCCGCCGCCGGCGACCGCCGGCAAGCCATGGCCGGCCTTCCACTCTGTTCCCTTCTGTCTTTTCTTTCCTTTCCTTCTTTCTTTTCTTCCCTTTCCTTTTTCTTTCCTTCTTCTTTCTTCTTGCTTTCTTTCTTTCTTCCCTTTATTTTTCCTGCGTCTCTCTTACCCCTCTTTCCCTGCGTCTCTCTCATCTCACTGTCTCTCTTCTCTGTTAATTGCTAGACGCGGAGCTCACCCCGCGTCCAAGCAATTCTTTAACGCGATCTTCGCGTTCTTGATATTTGTATAACCCGATCCTCGCATTCTTGTGTTAGCGTGACGTGAAGCTTATGCTCGCCTCTACGTTTTTTCTCGTGTCCTTGCTTAAACGCGGGTCTCGAACCCCGCGTTTATGAAATTCTACACGACGCGACTCCCGCATCTTCATTCTCTCTCCCCTTTTTTATTGGAACGCGTTTACGCGTTGGTTTCCTGGATTCCGGAGATCGGGGATTTCACTGTGTTTTCTAAAGACTTAGGCAAGTGTCCTCGCCTCCATTCTGTTTTCCCACTTCGTCGGGTCGACTTGTACTCGCATTATGTATCACTTAGCAACTGATGTGTTATCACTTACCATGCTACCACTGGATACCTGCTCCTGTTATGTTATCTCTTATCACCTGTCTTCTGTTATGACATGACTTATTACCTGTCACCTGCCCGATCACTTGTCATTGTCATGATGATTAAAACCTGAAACCTATTATGATTAACTCTCTACTAATGATTATCACATTACGGGAATGTAGTACCTGATCTCTTGTTATGTACTCCTGTTATGCCTGTTATGAACTCCCGTTATGCTTGTTATGTACTCCTGTTATAACCAATTATGATCCTACTCATTCCCGTAATCTGATAATTATGTTTAATAAGTTATAAAAAGGATAACTTACACGGGGAATGGGAGGAAGTGATGGATGCCGGTATGATGCTTTGCTTATAGTAATGGAATACTAAACTGACGATTCGTGTTAGGGGGATTTCAGGCCCCCAGAAGATGCGTGTTAGGGAGATTTCAGGCCCCTAATGGCTCTGTCCCTGGCAGACGAGAACTACTATAAGTATGAGCTATCAGTTCTTCATCTGCTTCCAATAACAACCCTCTACTTACTTATATATGGATGTATGTGTGTTGAAATGTACACCAGGACACATACCTAGATATATGGGTCAGACGAGTAATAATAATAAGATGCCAAGATAATAACTTGTCATGTTGCTCTACAAATTGGTTATACCACTTGTCTCTCCACAATTGCTTTCATCGAGTTTTACTTTGGATTTTCAATTTTATGATTACTATATTATAGCTGCTTGCATTCTGCTTTACCACTCGTGTTCTATTCCACCAGGCTCCTGCTCTTATCATCTTATATCATACATGTTCTCGGCTTGATATCAATTGCTATCTTTCTACTTGCTCCTGCATGCTGGTGCTCACGACACGGTTTATAATGCATATTTATGACTTGGATTTATCGATACACATGTGCTTATCTCAGCACGCCATCTGGCTTTCGCATCACACTCGTCGGGGAGTTCTGACTCCTCTGGATCCTTATGTCCAGGTTTTAGAGATTGGAACGTGTGGATTCTCCTAGTTGCTGATCAGAGTGGCGCAGCTGAAGCGTGAATCCCCAGCAGACCGTCTGGAGCCCCATCCTTCCAGGCCCCCTGCTCGGCTCTAAAGTTTTCCTGTTATAACTCTGAGCCTCCTTTTGTACTATTCATACTTGTACATCTCCTTGTATTCTCGCATGTGCGCCATATTGGTGATGTAATATTATTGTAATATGGGTCACTTCCTATGATAACTTTGTAATTGTACTCATGTGTTAGAATGTATAATGCACCACGTGCTTCCGTACTCTAATTCTTTTCTGTACTGATGCTTAGCGTATATACGTGAGGGTATTTCTGACCTGCATATATACATCGCAGTAACGTCTCCGTATCCGCCGAATCGGGGCGTTACAGAGTGATAACAGAGCTTAGGCTCTCGCATCCTCAGTACGTCCAAATGGCAAATTAATGGTAAAAAATTTGCAACTAGAATGCATGAGTCCTAATTATACGGTCCAACTACAAGTACAGAGTTATCTTTTTCTTGATCATCCTTCCTTTGATTTCTAGTCCCTTCCATCTTTCCACTGTTTTTGTTTTTCGTAGCCCTTATACCAACTTAAGATATGGTTATACTAGAGAGGTAGTGGTTGGTTCTGAATGAAGCTATTATATGATCTCTTCGGCCAACTCTATGGTGCTCGGGCATTCTCAGAATTGATCAATGATTGAGTTATCTTTCAGAAAGCAGTATCCGGATTTTCTACGGTTATTCTCTATTCTTGGATATATCCTTCAGAGTGATTGATGCCGGGTCTTCGGAATTCTTAATTATCGATCTTCTTTATTATGCTCAGTATTATCAGGGTTTCTTTATCTTCAGTATTCTGGCTTATTCTTGGAGAGCTATCAAGTATGCAGCACAGCTGGAATTCTATTGCTAAGCAGTGTTATCAGGTCAGTATTATTCGGCATCGTTCGAAGATTCATACATCGGGAAGTGCAGAAGACGCCTATATTCTGATTATTGTGCAGTCAACATGAGAGCCCTACCTGCAGTGATACATATCTTGATTGGTATAATTTTCATCCATGTCCTCTTTGTGTTCATTTTACCCCTTATCGAAATTGCGAGGACGCAATTTTTTGTAAGGTGGATGGAATGTAACACCCCGCTCCGGAATACGTAGTTAGTTGCGTATTCATATTTTTTGATCGTATTTTTTGTTTTACTTCAAGTATTTGTTTTGTATTTTGAATTATTTATATGATCATTTTGGCTTGGATCTGGATTCGTGGACTCGGAGTCAGCCCTAAATATGAACCAGAAACCCGATCCTAGAATATTACTCGATTTGATCTTTCTAGTATTCAGATTTAGCCGATTTTAGTTTCAAACATCGTTTCCCAATATTTTAAATTTCTATGATTTTCTGAAATTTTTCTGAATTAAATTGCAAATCTTCAAAACCAATGTCGACCAGTGCCATTGACTGATTCTCAGATTTTTTTTAATTTACAAATGGAGTTAAATTTCAAGAAACGGCTTTCACATTATTTCTTAAAATCATGTTTTCTATCTAAATGTATTTTCTGCGATTTTTCAGAATTTATCGAAATCCGGCCGACCCGGTGTAGACCAATATCGACGGATGATTTCAAAATTTTTAATTTGAAAATGGGATTGAATTTCTAAAAACTGATTTCACCAAATATATTAAAATAATATTTATTATTTTTGAGAATTTTTGAAAAGCTTTCCGAGTTACTTCATTTTTTGGGCTTTTCTGGAGTTTTCGGTGTTTTCCCCAGATACCGGAACTTATCCAGATATTATATTATATTCTTCTCATTTTCTCTCTCTTCCCTCAGACGCAAGGATCACCTGACATGGATCTAGTCTTTATGCGAAGATTCGCATTCCTTCTGCATTTAATACACTTCAGATCAATTCCAATCAAGTCATTATGACTTTTTGTCTTCTCTGTCTAACGCGACTCTCGCGTTTTCCTCCTGGACGTGGATCTCATCTCCGCGTCTAGCTTTGTTTTGCTTAGACGCGGACTTCATCTAATGGAGACGCAAGTCTCATTTAATGAAAGACATGTCAATGGCAAACTTGTAATAATCATTTCCCTCCCTTATATAACCACTTCTTCTTTCTTTCTCTTTCATTTTCTTCTTTCTTCTTCCAGCAAGCCACCAACAGCAAACCAGCAGCCAACGCAGCCGTCGGCCACCATCTCCACCTTCCTCCACCACCGTTCCACCACCATTCTCTCCTCCATTCCTCCTCCATTCCAACAACATCAACACCACCATACTACCATCTTCTTCCTTCTTTTCCACCAAAACAACCCATCTTCACCACCATCTTCTCTACCATTTCCACCACCACCAACACAATCTTGACCACCAACAATTACGCCATCTTCCTCTCCTTAGAGCGCTCTTTTTAACGAGCTATAGCTTCGCTCTCCAAAACCCTTTTTCTAAAACTTCCATTTTCACCATTTCAACTAGAATTGCCACCTCTTCTTGTCTTGGGCTTGGGGCTTTAGTCACCCCACCTCCGGTCTCCGGCCACCTCCGGCCGTCGCCGGCGACCGCTGGCAAGCCATGGTCGTCCTTTCACTTCCTTCCCTTCTTTATTTTCTTTTCTTTCCTTCTTTCTTTTCTTCCCTTTCCTTTTTCTTTCCTCCTTCTTTCTTTCTTTCTTTCTTTCTTCCCTTTATTTTTCCCTGCGTCTCTCTTACTTCTCTTTCCCTGCATCTCTCTCATCTTACTGTCTCTCTCTTTTCTGTTAATTGCTAGACGCGGAGCTCACCCCACGTCCAAGCAATTCTTTAACGCGATCTTCGCGTTCTTGATATTTGTATAACGCGATCCTCGCGTTCTTGTGTTAGCTTGACGTGGAGCTTATGCTCGCATCTGCGTTCTTCTCGTGTCCTTGCTTAAGCACGGGTCTCGAACCCCGCTTTTGTGAAAATCTACGCGACGCGACTCCCGCATCTGTGACTCCCGCGTCTTCATTCTCTCTCCTCCTTTTTATTAGAACGTGTTTACGCGTTGGTTTCCTGGATTTCAGAGATCGGGGATTTCACTGTGTTTTCTGAAGACTTAGGCGAGTGTCCTCGCCTCCATTCTGTTTTCTCGCTTCGTCGGGTTGACTTGTACTCGCATATGTATCACTTAGCAACTGATGTGTTATCACTTACCATGCTATCACTGGACACTGGCTCCTGTTATATTATCTCTTATCACTTGTCTCCTGTTATGACATGACTTATTACCTGTCACCTGCCCGATCACTTGTCATTGTCATGATGATTAAAACCTGAAACCTGTTATGATTAGCTCTCTACTTATGATTATCACATCACAGGAATGTAGTACTGATCTCTTGTTATGTACTCATGTTATGCCTGTTATGAACTCCTGTTATGCTTATTATGTACTCCTGTTATGACCAGTTATGATCCTACTCGTTCCCGTAATCTGATAATTATATTTAATAAGTTATAAAAAGGATAACTTACACGGGAATGGGAGGAAGTGATGGATGTCGGTATGATGCCTTGCTTATAGAAATGGAATAGTAAACCGACGATTCGTGTTAGGGGGATTTCAGGCCCCCAGAAGATGCGTGTTAGGGGGATTTCAAGCCCCCAATGGTGTGTCCCCGGAAGACGGGAACTACTATAAGTATGAGCTATCAGTTCTTCCTCAGCTTCCAATAACAACCCTCGACTTACTTATATATGGATGTATATGTGTTGAGATGTACACCAGGATGCATACCTAGATATATGGGTCAGACGAGTAATAATAATAAGATGTCAAGATAATAACTTGTTATGTTGCTCTACAAACTTGGTTATACCACTTGTCTCGCCATAATTGCTTTCATCGAGTTTTACTTTGGATTTCTGGTTTTATGATTATTATATTATAGCTGCTTGCATCCTACTTTACACTCGTGTTCTATTCCACTAGTCTCCTGCTCTTATCATCTTATATCATACATGTTTCCGGCTTGATATCGATTACTATCTTTCTACTTGCTCCTGCATGCTGGTGCTCACGACACGGTTTACAATGCATATTTATGACTTGAATTTATCGATAAACATGTGCTTATCTCATCACGCCATCTGGCTTTCGCATCACCACTCACCGGGAGTTCTGACTCCTCTGTATCCTCATGTCCAGGTTTTGAAGCTTGGAGCGTGTGGATTCTCCCAGTTGCTGATCAGAGTGGTGCAGCTGAAGCGTGGATCCCCAGCAGACCATGCGGAGCCCCATCCTTCCAGGCCCCCCTGCTCGGCTTTAGAGTTTTCTTGTTATAACTCTGAGCCTCCTTTTGTTCTGTTCATACTTGTACATCTCCTTGTATTCTCGCATATGCGCCATATTGGTGATGTAAATTATTGTAATATTAGGTCACTTCCTGTGATAACTTTGTAATTGTACTCATGTGTTAGAATGTGTAATGCACCACGTGCTTTCGTACTCTGATTCTTGTCTGTACTGATGCTTAGCGTATACGTGAGGTTATTTCTGACCTGCGCATATACGTCACAGTAATATCTCCGTACCCGCCAGATGGGGGCGTTACATCGTTACTCTTCTCTAGTGCATCTATGGACATCCGACGCCTCCGATGGCTAAGTATAGACGAAAATGTTGGCTTTTAAGTCCAATATAAGTTCTCGAACTCATCATGCTGAGGGGAATAGCATGGCTAGCCCAACGCAATAGGTAATTGGTAAAGGCACACCAAATTCATTAATAGCTGAGGGTTTGCTAAAAATCTTAAGGGACGAGGTTACATCCTCTCCTCCAAAATCTCCTACTAATTCTCATTCATAGAATGGTAGGGCCACAAAAATGCCTGTGTTCATTTCTCTGACGAAATGAGCCGGCACTTGTCACGTTAACAGTAAACCTCTAGCAAGCCAGATTTTTCGATCCCTAGCAAATTCAATCAAGTTAATATTAAACCTCTGACAACGAAACTCATTTAAAATGTACGTTGTTATGTTAATATTACACCTCTAATGGCGAACCTCTCATGTCCCCAGAAAATCAATGATTGTCACGTTAATATTACACCTCTGATAATTCATTTTACTTTGCACCAAAATCCCTACCAATTCCCTCACATGGAGTGGTAGGTCCACAAACTCAATCACTGCTATGTTAACACTACACCTCTGACGGTGAAAAGTTTCAATACTCCCCAGCAAGTACGAACTTCCACTTGTCGCTCCCCTACATGGAGTCACGAGTCATCAAAATTATCAAGTTTAACATTACACCTCTGACATTCCAAACTTCACTTGTCAATTCTCATCATAGAGTGAAACCTCCTTAAAATTGCTCATATCGCAAATCAACTGCTATCATGTTAACATTACACCTTTGACAAATTACTGTTAAGTTTAACACTACACCTCTAACAGTGATTAAGTTGTTGTCAAGTTAATATTAACCTCTGACAGTCACTTTTCCTCAGCTTTCATATTAAAGCTGGGATGAGCGATACTAAGTTTAACACCACACCTCTAGCATCTAGTTCATTGTTAAGTTTAACAATACGCTTATGACAATGACTTTCCTCAGGCTTCCATATCGAAGCTGAGATGAGCGATGCTAAGTTTAACACCACACCTCTAGCATCCAATTCATTATTAAGTTCAATAATACACCTATGACAATGACTTTTCCTCAGGCTTCCATATCGAAGCTGAGATGAGCAATGCTAAGTTTAACACCTCACCTCTAGCACCTAGTTCATTGATAAGTTCAACAATACACCTATGACGATGACTTTCCCTCGAACTTCCATATTGAAGTCAAGATGACTAATGCTAAGTTTAACATTACACCTCTAGCATTACCTCCACTATCAAGCTTAACACCGCACCTATGACAGTGATATTTTCAGTTTTTCCAAATGAAAACCGAATCCCCATGGAGCTAAGTTAATATTGCACCTCTAGCTCATATCCTTGTCAAGTTAATATCACACCTCTGATAAGATTCAATCCAACCCGTTAAGTTAATATCACACCTCTAACGGTAAAACTTTTCTAGATCCCCAATGGGTCCAGTCTTGTTATTCTCATCAATAGAATGGCAGGTCTATTTAAAATCACTGTTAAGTTAATATCATACCTTTAACAGTATTTTTCATCAATCTCCAACTAAGTCTTAATTACGTTAATACTAAACCTTTGATAAATACTCAGACATAATCCTCTATGGGGTGAGAACTTCACTTGTCATTCTCATCTATAGATTGGCAAGTCCACGAAAATTATTCCACTCCTGTCAAGTTAATATCCCAGCTCTGATAGTAATCTTAAATTTCTTAAATAGAATTTTCAACTTTGAATTGCTAAGTTAAATATCACATTTCTAGCAAATCAAAAGTAACCACTTCTATTTGTCTAATTTTCAATACAAAGATGAAGTCAAGACATATAAGAAGAGGAAAAAAGTGTCACGTTTATTGATATTCAAAAAAAATGAAAGTGATACAAGGCGCTCTCTCATATAATAAGATTGAGTGTTACAACAAAGGAGTACAAAGAAGTCCCTCTTGCTTAGTGAAAGGTTGCACTCACTCCTCAAAACGTTAGAAATACGCGAAGTTCATCCTCTTGACTGCAGCCAGGAATAGCGGATCAACTTCCTCTCCTCTTAAGAACATTAGTGTTTCTAGAGGTCGAAATGCAGGGGAGCATTCTGATTCCACCCGGCCAACTAATGTGCGTTTTTCATTGATTTGCAAAGAGAAAAACTTACAAAAAAATGAAGGGTCGAGGAGCTAAATTATAAGTAACACAAAAGATTACAAGTAGATCTCCTCGGAGATTCCGGAGAAGTGTGCCGGTAGGAGTCTGGTCAGCGCGTGACCACTTTGTCCCTTTGACGATGCGAGCGATGAGATTCCCTTCTCGCCTGGTTCGGGGAATTGGAGACAGAAGGTTGGTAGAACCCTCTTGTTTTTTCTCAAAACCGCCTTCACTTAGGAATTCCTTCTCGCCTAGTTTCGAAAATTCCTTGGGAGGAAGGAAGGTATTAGGGTATCAGCACCCTGATTAGAGAAGCAGTTCTCTAAAGTCTCTGATTCTTAGAAGCAAGAGAATAAATCTCTATTTAGCCTCTCTCTCTGTGCGCGTCCTTTCGCGTCGTGTGGAGGTCCTCTCGTGCAGGAGTCTCTCTTGCGTCTTTTCTCCTTGTGCCCCTGGTGGGCTATTTATAGGGAGAGCAGGGGTATAATTGTCCCTTAAAAATATAGAAACAGATTGAATCAAATCTGTTTAAATCTGAAAAGTAGCCTTGCTGCGAGGCTAGAATCAGCTTCTGCGAAGCTAAAAGTAGAAGGTAGATCGGTCTCCTGACTTGTTTTGATCCTTTCCATATAATTGGAATATCTCCCTTGATCCCCTTACTCGTTTTAGGAGAGTCAGGAGATTATGGCAATCAACTGCCAAATTTGATCTCAGATTTGATCTTGATTGGATTTGATCTCGATCCGAATAGATTTGGTCTCATCTGAAGATTTAATTGGTCAAAGGTTGACCATGACAGACCCGCAGCGAAGCTGACTGCGTCAAGCTCACAGCGGAGCTGGAAGGTGCATGTGGCGAAGTCAGAAGAAAGCTCTTCATCGGAGCTAGATAACATCTGTGGCGAAGCTACTGAACATCCTTCTGCGTGGTTGCGCGTGGCTTCAAGCGAAGCTAACTTTCTGTGGAGTTAACTGAGCACTTCAGGCGAAGCTATAAGTTAGCTTCCTGACGGAGCTGTAAATGGCTTCAAGGCGAAGTTAGGTGATCTTAGCCTCTCAGGCGAGGCTATCCCTTTGGGCTCATGTGATGCTAAGTGCTAGCATCTTAGACCTGCTGAGGTCTGTTTAGAGACAATCCGGGCTTACTGTCTGCTTCACTGGATCAGTAGAGTCCAAGTTGCTGCTTTGTCCCTTGGGGATAAGTGAAAACTGGTCATCAGCTTATCTGTCACTTGTCTTTTGTAAATGTCAACAAGTACAGAACTGGTCGTCAGCTTGTCTATCGCTTGTCTTTTGTAAATGTTAACAAGTTAAGACATTGTTCAGGCCAGTCAGCTTATCTCTCACTTGTCTTTTGTAAATGTCAACAAGTTTAGACATTGTTCAGGCCAGTCAGAATCTTGTCTTTTTTAAAGTGTCAACAAGACCCCCTTCAAAGTTTTAGAAGGTCTGCAATGGCTCAGACTTTGAAATACTTTGAATTGCTTTGATCGGTGGTATGTGTAGTACGAACATCGCCATGGTGGTTGAGTTCAGCTTCGCTTTTAATCCTGCTTTGGGATAGGTTCGCCGAAGAATCGTGTAGATTCGTGACTCTGGTTAGCTTCGCGTCTTGGTGGCTTCGCGTCTGGGTGGCTCCGCGTCCGAGCCTTCCGGAATAGGTTCGCTTTGGAACATCTTCCCTTTCCCGAGGCCAACTGCTTTCGGCCAGTTACGAGAAGGATTGCTCATCTTTCGAGGTTAGAATAACCTCTCTTGCATTAATCGAGGGAGATCATTCCTCCCTTGTGCGTTTCTGAGGGAAACTGTTCCCTTTCTAAAGGCTCAATAAATGCCTATTAACGAGGGAGATCATTTCTTCCTTGCACGGTTTCGAGGGAAACCATTCCCTTTCTCAAGGCTCAATAAATGCCTTAAATCTGCTCGCGCTTCAATGCTTGAAGCGGCAGTGATGCGCTCAGGCCATGAGGCCTATAAATAGGACACTTGAGGTCCTCTGAAGAGAAGCGGTCTGCTTTCATCTTCTCTTGATTTAGAGAGAGATACTCAGATCTCTGAACTAGTGGGGATGCCCACTCTGGTCATTATCCGGCCAGAACTGGTAAGTCTCGGTCATCCGGAGACTTTACCAATGGACAAATGACTTTAGGGAGTTTATCTCCCATAAATTAGCTTTAACAGCTGCCTCAGGGATTGATTTCCCTTGTTCTTTATTTGTATTGGACTAATCTGCAAAGAAGGATTTCAGCCTAGCTTCCCAGCGAAGCTATCATTTTGACTTGATCAAAGAAAGATCATTGCATGCTTGCCTGCTAAGTTCAACACTTGGGACTTAGTCTCTTCAAAGTTGAGCCAGTCTTGCCATATAGGTAGGGTCCAGACTGCGTCCCTCAAGATCAGTCTGGCTTAGCCATATAGGCGAGGTTAGGACTTGGCTTATGCTGAGCCAACCCATCATCATTGTGCAAGCGAGGCTATCCTCTGCTTAACCGAAATCAATTCTTAACTGAATCGGATATAAATTGCTTCGCCCCAAATAATTTGACTTAGCATTTTACTTTTGCAACTCTTCTTTTAACCTGTTGCTAACTTGTTTTAGTTCGCATTGCAGTGAGCTATGTTCGCCATTCTTTTGTCTTGATGAAGGAGACCAAAAGTTGCCTCTTGCTTTTTCGCTTGAAACTTTAATCCTAAGCAGGAGGAACAAACTGGGGCAACTGATGTGTGTTCCCAGAAGAGGTTGGCAGTCGCTTATCTGAGATGATCCACTTCGAGGCGGGGTTGATAGTCGCTTATCCGAGATGATCCACTTCGGGATAGCGGACGTCACCTGTAAGGTCTCGGATCCTCTATTGCCAATTTTTATCAAAGAAGATCCAGCCTTCTGGTGGCAAAATCTGCCATTATGCGAAGGATTACGGCCTTGTGCAGGAGAAAGGCCTTTCGTGTCTAGTTAGTTTGGCTTGAAAGTAGATAGGACCACTTATATGCCTTTTGAGCAAATGATTCTGTTGTATGAAACACAACCTTAATATAGTAGTATCAATATACCTTCCCTTTTAAATCAATAAAAGTTCAGTTTCTGCTCATCTAATTTGCTTCTCCTTCTTTTCCATTTGAAGTGGACTGGCGGAGCTAAACTTCATGAGAAGTTAAAGACAGGATCCCATCTAAACCAGGAACGAGCTTCCAGCGAACCTAGCATGAATTCTCTGCAAAGCTCGGGCTGTGCTTTTAGCGGAGCTAAGGCATGTTTTTCAGCGAAGTTATTCATGCGTCGCGTTAAGTCAACACTTGACTTACATCAGAGTTAGCCCTTAGTGGGTCTGAATCAGTGCTTCTCGGGAAGGCGCTTTAGGCGTCGTTTTAAATTAATTTGAAATGACAGCCTGTGCTCTTTTCGAGGCGTCATTTTAGGCGATCATCAGCCTATAAAGCCTGATCGGGCTGAGAGAGAAGGCATCACTTCTCTTTAAAATTTACAGCGCACTTGACTCTTTTCTTCTTCTTTGTTCAAGAATCCAAGAACCTCCTCTGTTCTTCAATGGCTCCCAAGAGACGAGCAGGAAAAGAGGTCGCAACCTCTGCAACGGAGGGTCCTTCTCCTCCTCCGGTCATCGAACGACCAATCGCCGGTAGGGATCTTTCCCTTTTGATCAGAGATTTTCATCTCTCTCTTAAAGCCGATTTCTGGCTATCTTTAGATGAATCCAGGATGATCAATCATGATCTTGTGATTTTAGGGAGTTTAATTTCCTGAATTTCCCTTGATTTCTTGACTGGGAATATTAGAACCGAAGGGTCTCTTCTTCAAGCTTCCAGGCGAAGCTATCCCTTAGGCGGTTCACATCCTGTTGAATGACAGGATGCGAAGCTGTCCTTTGAAGTATAACTGAAAAGGACTTTAATGCCCTTTAGGCAATAACCCGTTCTGACGAAGTTAGCCCTTGGGGCTTTGTTGCATTCTGTTGTTCGAGGCTAAGCTTCTAGAGCGAAGCTAACACTTGAATATTTTTTCGCTTCCTGCCTTCGTGTGGAGTGCGGAGTTACGCTGCAGCTGCGAAGCTTAGCTTTGGGGCAAAGCTATCATTAGGCCAGCGTCGCTCGGAGAGCGAGGCTATGCCTTAACAAAAATTGCATTTTTGTTTTAGCCTTTGTTTGGCTGATGAACTAATCATAGTTTTTTCTTTGTTTTTGTAGTGCACTATACTTCTGGTCCTTTGAACAGTCTATTTGGCACGGCCAGGGGGCTAGATGGCAATGTCAGCTTGCAGTTCCAAGGGCAGGCTTCACTGTTCAGCGAGTGGAGCTCTCCTGCTCGGGATACACTTATTTATGGTGGGGACCAACGCACCATGAGGACCATCTTAATTACTGCTCCCCTTGAAGATTCTGACCAACGAATCTATTGGAAGCCTGGCTTCATGTTTAGAGACGCGGCACCAGACCATGATCGCCAGCTGCTAGCCGGAGAGGGGCAGTGGATTTTCCAATTAGATGGCAAGAAGTTCTATCTTCCGTCTAACAAGCGGCATTTTCCCTTGTCCTTCTTCCAATGCGTGACGAGGGCTCAGAAGATGCAGTGGCAAGTGAGTCGGACTACTGAATCTGTTCATGTAGGGAAGTTGATAATTCCCTCACCCGGTTACACAAGAGCGGGGCCTCCTCGTTGCATAATGGGTCTCCACCCTAGAAATGTACTCCCAGACATCCGAGTGGGAGAAAACCCTGCGGTGACGCAGCCTTTGGGAATCAATTCTTTAAGGTTCGTGGCAACTATCCAGCCACTGATTTTAGGAAGGCATAGTGGAGGGACTTGACCTTATATGTCCTTGCTCATTTCGAGGAGGATCTGGAGAGGCTGAATCTTTATGAGGCCATCAGGGCGACCTGTTATGGCATTCAGATGAGCGTAGCGAACTTTTACGCCATCTTTGAGTTATACTGCCCGGCTACGGGGACCTTCTTCACCCCTGTTGGCGAATTGGGTATGGCTCTGCATGAGATGTGGGAAGTCTCTGCTTTGCCTTTGGGATCCCTCCCATACGAAAATTATTTTCCATGCGAGGCGGAATTGGCACTTCTGGAGAAGCAGGAGCCCGCCTTGTTTGAGACCTACCGGGAGTTAATGTGCCACTTGTACATTTGTTCCAGTATGCATGGAAGCCACAAAGGAACTTCGTACAGTTTGAAGAGCTGGGGAAATTATCTGTTCCCTGACATGGAAAATACCCTGAAGCGGCTCATTGTGGAGTTGCTGATGAAGACATCTTTTGCCGGATGTAAGAGCATTCTCAAGGGGATCTAATTCTGGAAGAAGATGGCGGCCCCTATGAAAAAGGCGATATTCTTCGGAGTTTCCACCACCAGGCTCGTCGGCCGACATCCCGGAAGGCACTTCTAGCTGGTTTCTTGACGGTCTGGTTGAAGAGATGTGTGGTGCCGTCTTCTTCTAGCGATGTCATTCATCTGACTGTCTTGTTGCCTGTCGTTCGTCTAGTCCATGGTCGTTCTCTTGGACTCCCTCCAGCCATTGTGCGCTGTATTCAGAGACGCCTTCGCGCATTGACAGAGGCTTTCTGTAGGCCACCAATGACGAAGCGGGGAAAGGGGACTATTTTGCCCTGCGACGGACCAAACCCCAGAATTAGCCTGCCATATACTTATTTGATGGCGTGGTTCGCCATTCACTGTCCTTCCATGATCGAAGCCGGAAAAGAACCCCCAGAAGATGTTCGAATGGCGCTTCTCCATCGATTCGAGGGATGTTCATGGTTGAGGACTTATGTGGCTGCGGTCCGTAAGTTGTTGTGCCGCTATGACGTCTATAGCCTTTTCCGCTGCTTCCCCTATTTCGGGATGCGGGCTATGGTGAAAAATTCAAGGACGTGGGGGAAGGGCAGACATTATTGAGCCGGGAATTTTTGAGTGGCTGGTCAGCATTCGGCCCTCACATTTGTTGTACAGAAGCGGGGACACCTGCTACCTGGAGCCCTATGTTCCAAGTCGGTTTACCCGTCAGTTTGGGTATGACCAACTGTACGTGGGCAATCCAAACAGCAATCTGACTTTCATGGGGAGTCTCATCGATGGAGCCCGCGCCTGGCGGTTCTTCATTGCTGGCTGTACCGAAGCGTGGCTGTGCATGCCGCTAAGGACTCTGAACCTACAGATGACCCTGGGATTCTGCCAGTGGAATACGACCTCAAACTCCACACCCACCAGATTTTCTATTAATTCTTCTGGTGTGAAGTTAATTTCTCAGCGGCTGAAGCGGAAGGTCACTGAGAAGAGCGAGGGTAAAAGGGTTCGCGTCCTAGGCCTAGGGGAGTTCATTGCCGTTGATGACAGTGAAGCCTCGGATGCAGGAAGTCCTCGCTTCGAAGCGGAAACAGGTGCTGAGGCTCCAGCAGCTGCTTCTGGCGTGGTGGGGACGGCCCCCGTAGAACATGCCGATGTTGAAGAAGTGGAGAAAGAAGATCCCGACGTCCACTTCAAACGAAAGCGGGAGGGTGGATCTCGTAGGAAGAGAGTAGTGAAAAAGCCTCGTCGCTACGCTCCTATGGTTGTTGTAGAGGGCGGATTTCCTACTGCGGCTACCCCTCCTGTCCCATTAGTAACTGAATTGTCGGTTCCTAAACCGACTACTGGTAAGGCCGCTCCGGACCTGGGTAAGATCAGCTTCATCCTTGCAATATTCTTCTTATGTGTTTCGGATAGCTCATTATTTGCTTCGTGATGCAGGAACTGAGGCGGTGAGAAGCCTGAGAGCTGAAGCTGTCGGAGAACAAGGGGAGCATTATGATCTCTTGTTTACCTATAAGGAGGGCGATGAGGCTGGCTATTTCGCCGTCTTAGAAGAGTCCGGAGATGATGCGGCTGATATAGGTCCTTCGGGCGCTGGGACCTCGAAAGGAAGTCCCGAAGCTTCTTACTCCTTTGGGTGGACCACGGAGGGTTCAGCAAGCGAAGGTGGGCCGGTCATTCGTGTTGATTCCGCCAAAGATTTTCCTATGGAGCCTGTAGGGACTGATGCAGCCGTCAAGACGATTGAGGCGACATTATCTTTTGGTATTGTTTTGACCTTTTAGCACTTGCTATTTGTTATGCCCTGCCTAAACAAAGTCTTGTCGCAGGTGTTTCGCCTCTGGGTGCATCGACTTCAAGAGAGCCAACCAATCTTCCTGAGGGATCCAGGGGTGAAGTAAGCACTTCGACCGCGGCGAATGCTGCTGAGTTGAATGCTTTGTACGGCGACCTGCCCTCTTATCAGCCTGAACCAACCAGAGGAACTGAAATTGAGGGGATGGTAGCCATGGAGCCGATCTCACTTCCAACCATATCGGTGAGTGAGATGCCATCAGTTTCGCCAGCCCCGCCTATCTTGCCAAGTGCGGAGCTGAAGGTGATTACCAGTCCTACTTCTCCAACACTGGTGGTTGAGGCCGCTCTCCTGAAAATAGTCACTAGTCCGACCTCAGTTGTGGCTAGTGTACTGGTTTCAATGAGGACTCCTCTGAGATCACCGATGACCTCTCATGTTGCTGCAGCAGTGCTTCTACTATTCCTTTCACAGTGGTGTCAATAAAGCCAGTGAAATCTTCAGGGACTGCTCGTCTGCCAGGAGTGATTGAGGCCGAGAATGAATTTGTGGCTGAGCTAGTCGATAGCTTTTATAAGAGCTTGAAGCGATGTAGCACCCCGTACCCGGGATACGTACCCAGATACGAGTCCCAAAGTTTTTTCGACCATATCGCTCAATTTTCTTCCTGTATGTGTTTTTGAGTTGTTATTACTTATACTTTTGAGCATCGGATCTGGATTCTCAGACCGAGAGTAAGCCCTGACCCGGACCGGGAACCCGATACAAGCCAGTAGCCCGATTTGACTTTCTGGTAGTCTGATTTGACCGATTTCAGTTTCAGAGATTGTTTTTCTAATATTTTAGATTTTTCAAGATTTTTTGGGATTTTCTGAAATTTTTCTGCAAAATCTCCAAAATCGGTGTCGGTCGGCATCGCTGACTGATTCCCGGATTTTTAGTTTTCAAATGGGAGTAAATTTTTAAAAACGGCTTTCACAGTACATCTTAGAATATCATTTTCTATCTAAAAACATTTTCTGAGATTTTTCAGAATTTATCAAATTTCACCGATTCTGGTGTCGGCCGATATCGCCGGAAGATTCCAAGATTTTTATTTTGAAAACTACATTATATTTCTCAAATCCTATTTCACCGTGTATCTTAGAATAATATTTTCTATTTTTGAGAATTTTTTGGTACGTTTCTGAAACAGTCAAATTTTCGCCTTATTTAAATAATAATATTTTTATCGGCGATTTCTTTTCTGGCTTTTCCATCCTCTACTCTCCTACTTTATACCACCAGAAATTATAACAAATAAAATAGATAATAATAAAATTTTTAAACATTTTATTTTCTTTTTCCTATATTTTTCCAATTTTCCTTCTTTTTATTTCTTTTCATTTATTCACCTTGATAACTCCCCCCTTGATTAACGGCTTAATCCACGCCGTTGTCGCCCACCGCCGCCCGACAGCCATGGGCTGCCGCAGCCCTACCACTATCCCCTAAGCCATCAACCCATTCCCTCATCCTCTATTAAACCATTCCATATCAACACAAAAATCCAAAAGCAAAAATCCAAAGAAATCAACTTCATCTTCCTCCTTCAAACACCCACTCACGCACCCACTCTCGGTCGCCGCCTCCACCATCACCACCGTCACCACCGGCCGTCCCTAGGGCCGGCCATCCCCTCCTCCACACCTCCACTCCACTCCTCCACCTCCATCAACCCCAAAAACTCCACCACCACCTCCAATTTCAACAAAAACCCATTAACCTCCACCTTCATCTTCTCCAAAATTCTCCATCACCACCAACAAATTTTCCATTCTAATCAACCCAACAACATCTCCTCCTCCTTCTCTAACTCTCCACAACTTCCAACCATCACCACAACCACCACCACCACCATCTCCCACCACCTTTAAAACAACAATAACAACAACAACACCACCAAAGCCACTCACCTCCTCCTCCCCCCAACCCCGCGCGCGCGCCCAGCTTCCCGGTGCCGCCGCCGCCGCCGCCAGGCCGGCCGGCCACCGCCGGCGGTGGGAGCCGAACCCCCTCCTTCTTCTCTTTTCTTTTCTTTCTTTCTTCTTTTCTTTCTTTATTTCCTTCGTTCTAACTTCAAACATTCCCTAAATAACCACAAATTTTCCTCATTCCAAAAATACCCCCCCACCATTCCCTCAAACTACTTCCCCATATTTACATCAATACCCTCCTCCTTTTAATTCCAAACTAATTCCAAAATACACCATATTTTCTCTCTCTTCTTCCTACAACTTTCTCTCTCCTCTCTTTCTCCTCTCTCATTCCCTCTCTAATAATTTTTATAAATATTTATAAACATATATTTTAATATATATAATTACGAGCTAGTGGATTCTCGTGCGGGTCGCTGACTTTCTGGAACTTTAACCGGTATTTCGCCCCGGTTTCAGGCGAGTGCTTACTACTTAATTAAAAATAATTACCCTTGTGTTTATAACAAGATATTGACATGTGGATATTTTAAAATGCCTAGTACTTGCCATGGTAACTTTAATACATAATTGTCATGTTATATTTAATTCCGCTAATTGCCATGCTATATTTATTCCGATAATTGTTATATTTAATTCGGATAATTGTCATGCTATATTTAATTCCAATAATTGCCATGCTATATTTAATTCTGATAATTGTCATATTTAATTTTGATAATTGCCATGCTTAATTCCAATAATTGTCATGCTATATTTAATTCCGATAATTGTGATACTATATTTGATTCCGGTATTTACCATGCTATAGTTGACACCGATATTTGCCATGCTACCCTTGACCCGTGACATCTGACTCTGGCACTTGGTATTTACACCGGCACTCGATATATGGACCCGGTATTTGAGATATGTCATACTTGATACCTGCACCTGACACATGGTATATGATATGCTTCCATGTGGTACAAATACCTGAACTTGACATCTTGACCTTTGACCGGACATTACTACCCCTGATACCTGTATTTATATGACATATTCATGACTATCACTTTTACGGGGACTTGACATGACTATTATATTATTACCAGATATTTGGTACTCCTGAACTCCTGCACTCCTGTATTCTTGAACCCCTGAAATAGGGAGGCTCCTGACATTACTCCTGATATTATTCTCCTGTTGACCCCCGTAATATGATAACCATGAATATAGATTACTGTGAATACCCATTGGACATTATCACTGGACAAATTATAATAAGTGGACAACTTACACCGGGATGGGGGAAATTGATGGGTATCGATATAGCTTCTGTGTTTATGGTGGCCATACATATGTTGTACAACTTCCTGTAGGATTCGACCTAGAGGCCACCAGGCGTTTCCGTGGGGTGTACTGGCACCCCTACTCCCTTGCCTGCCGGTTGTACCATAAGCCCCTGGGCCTATTCCTGTGGGAGCGGTGACATCCTATTCCTGTTCGGGCGTACAATAAGTCCCGGTACCTAGCGGTACGTTCCGGCTCAGTACCGGATACTCCTTGACCGTTGTCCCGGGCATGTACGGGACCCATTCTAAACATGGTTCGTCGTTCCCCATCAGTTTCCAATAACTTGCTCTCGGATCTGTATGCTGAGGTATGTGGGATAGGACACATACCGACGTATACAAGTCAGATGAGTCTTAATAATTAATAATAACATGCTCCTGATATAGGACTAGCTATACTCTTGACTTATACTGCTCACCACTTATACCTGTGCTACTTTGTGAGATTACTCGATTGCTTCCATACTGTTGCATTATTATTCTGAAGGTAAAGTCAGATTATATAAACTCAGATTACAGTGACGTGAGGTACAGGGTATATATATGAGGGTTTCCTTGTTTGGATTATTCCTTCGACATACTAATCTCGCGGATCGGTAATGTGGGCTTATATAACTGATTTTCTTGTAGTTACCTTACTTACTATCTTATTTCATGTTCCTATATGGTTATATTCACGGTATACTTTTCATGTACACATGCATCTGTTATGCACGCCAGTTGGCTTTATATATGCACTCGCTGGGGTTGCTAACAACCCTGGATTCTCATGTCTAGATCTTGGAGTCTGGACCTTGGTGGCTTGGCTGTAGCTGATCAGAGCGCGCAGCGGATCCTCCCGTGGCGGTCAGAGTCGTCGCTGTAGTCCTTCCTCCCATCTTTTCCCCTGTTTGGCTCCCGAGGTCCCTCTTGCTACTCGTGAGCACCTCGCTGTTTTTGTATACCTCTTCATGTATTATGTACTCTTGTACTTTCTGATGCTGTAACATTCATGTAATGTTGTATTATTCTTTACGATAACCATGTACTTTCGCTATTTCTGTGGAATGTATGTACCACTGTGCTTCCGTCTCTGTTTCTTGCCTGTACTGATGCTTAGCGTATATACGCGAGGGTATTTCTGACCTGCGTATATACGTCGCAGTGGCGTCCCCGTACCCGCTGGATCGGGGCGTCACAGGTTGGTATCAGAGCCTAGGCTCTAACATCCTCAGTACAACTAGTTGGCAGATTAATGATGTATTAATCTGCAGCTAGAAAGCATGAGTCTTGAATATACATTCCAATCGCAAGTATGGTGTTATCTATTCCTTCCCTGCAATCTTTTCCTTGGATCTTGAGACCCTTCTATCTTTTTCCTTTCAGCTTCTTCCTATCATCCCTTCAACCAACTCAGATATGGAAGGACGGAGAACCCGTAACGGTGCTGGTACTTCTCGCGACAGTTCTAATGGAGATGACGACAATATGATGAGGGTTATGCATGGCATGATGGAGAGTCAGCATCAGCAGACAGAGCTCTTACGGCAAGCATTATTGACAGCACCTACAGAGCAGAGGCCTGGTAATGTATCTGATTTCAGGAGACTGCAACCGGCTACATTTTCGGGTACAGAGAAGTCATTGGACGCCGAGCAGTGGCTGATTGATACTACAGATCTTCTGAAGGCAGCCCGAATTCCTGATGAGAACCAGGTGGAAGTGGTCAAGATCCAGCTGAAAGATGTGGCCAGAACCTGGTGGTTGGCAGAAGAAGCAAGATTGGAGAGGCCTATTACTTGGGATCAGTTCTCGAAGGCTTCTATGAAAGGTTCTTCCTTGCAACAGCTCAGAAAGAGATGGAGGAGCAGTTCATCAGGTTGCAGCAGTTGAACCGATCTGTGGATGAGTACGCTGCTGAATTTCTGAGACTCAGTCGATTTGCATCTTACATGGTGAGCGATAAGGAGAAGCGGGCCATCAGATTTCAACAGGGACTAAAGATGGACATCCAGATACTCCTTATCCCTCAGCAGCTTAAGACGTACTCTCAGGTTCTCTCTATTGCCCGTGACGTAGAACGGGGACTGGAGAAGAAGGACAAGCACCAGATGCAGAACAAGCCAGTGAAGAGATCCTTTCAGTCGATGGATGAAGAAGACCCGACCAGACCCAGCGATGGCTCGATTGTCAGGCGACCATTCCGACCTCCCCCTCAGCAGGCGACATGCGGATATTGCCTGAGGCCCGGGCACATCCAGAGCAATTGCCGAAGGGCAAACGGGCTGTGTTTGGCATGTGGATCTAGTGACCATTCATTAGGTATTTGTCCGTTCAAGAGGACGTGGAATGCTACCCTAGCACCTCTAGCACTTCCAGCACCACCGCCGGGAAGGAACCCCGAGCCAGTTGGCAGGAGAGCTCCACTCCCTCCCCAGCAACGAGGAGAAAGAGTTGGAGCCGATCGTGGGAGAGGCCAGGCTTACTATCTGTCAGTAGGAGAAGCCGAGGCGTCAGTTGCGGTAGCGGAAGGACAAGGAACTCAGTATCCAGATCAGGAGCCCTGATGATGTTTCTGTGACCGCTATTCCTCAATCTTTTGTGTCCTGAGATTGTAATCTCCCTTATCCTTTTCAATTTATCATATTATCATCATCATTGTAATCTCTTCCATGTTCATCTCCCTCCTTATAGAAATTTCGAGGACGAAATTTTTGTTAGGTGGGTAGATTGTAGCACCCCGTACCTGGATACGTACCCAGATACGAGTCCCAAAATTTTTTCGACCATATCGCTCAATTTTCTTCCTGTATGTGTTTTTGAGTTGTTATTACTTATACTTTTGAGCATCGGATCTGGATTCTCAGACCGAGAGTAAGCCCTGACCCGGACCGGGAACCCGATACAAGCCAGTAGCCCGATTTGACTTTCTGGTAGTCTGATTTGACCGATTTTAGTTTCAGAGATTGTTTTCTAATATTTTAGACTTTTCATGATTTTCTGGGATTTTCTGAAATTTTTCTGCAAAATCTCCAAAACCGGTGTCGGTCGGCATCGCTGACTGATTCCCGGATTTTTAATTTTCAAATGGGAGTAAATTTTTAAAAACGGCTTTCACAGTACATCTTAGAATATCATTTTCTATCTAAAAACATTTTCTGAGATTTTTCAGAATTTATCAAAATTTCACCGATTTTGGTGTCGGCCGGTATCGCCGGAAGATTCCAGGATTTTTATTTTGAAAACTACATTATATTTCTCAAATATGATTTCACCGTGTATCTTAGAATAATATTTGCTATTTTTGAGAATTTTTTGGTACGTTTCTGAAACAGTCAAATTTTCGCCTTATTTAAATAATAATATTTTTATCAGCGATTTCTTTTCTGGCTTTTCCATCCTCTACTCTCCTACTTTATACCACCAGAAATTATAACAAATAAAATAGATAATAATAAAATTTTTAAACATTTTATTTTCTTTTTCTTATATTTTTCCAATTTTCCTTCTTTTTATTTCTTTTCATTTATTCACCTTGATAACTCCCCCCTTGATTAACGGCTTAATCCACGCCGTTGTCGCCCACCGCCGCCCGACAGCCATGGGCTGTCGCAGCCCTACCACCATCCCCTAAGCCATCAACCCATTCCCTCATCCTCTATTAAACCAATCCATATCAACACAAAAATCCAAAAGCAAAAATCCAAAGAAATTAACTTCATCTTCCTCCTTCAAACACCCACTCACGCACCCACTCTCGGTCGCCGCCTCCACCATCACCACCGTCACCACCGGCCGTCCCTAGGGCCGGCCATCCCCTCCTCCACACCTCCACTCCACTCCTCCACCTCCATCAACCCCAAAAACTCCACCACCACCTCCAATTTCAACAAAAACCCATTAACTTCCACCTTCATCTTCTCCAAAATTCTCCATCACCACCAACAAATTCTCCATTCTAATTAACCCAACAACATCTCCTCCTCCTTCTCTAACTCTCCACAACTTCCAACCATCACCACAACCACCACCACCACCATCTCCCACCACCTTCAAACAACAATAACAACAACAACACCACCACCAAAGCCACTCACCTCCTCCTCCCCCCAACCCCCCGCGCGCGCGCCCAGCTTCCCGGCGCCGCCACCGCCGCCGCCAGGCCGGCCGGCCACCGCCGGCGGTGGGAGCCGAACCCCCTCCTTTTTCTCTTTTCTTTTCTTTCTTTCTTCTTTTCTTTCTTTATTTCCTTCATTCTAACTTCAAACATTCCCTAAATAACCACAAATTTTCCTCATTCCAAAATACCCCCCACCATTCCCTCAAACTACTTCCCCATATTTACATCAATACCCTCCTCCTTTTAATTCCAAACTAATTCCAAAATACACCATATTTTCTCTCTCTTCTTCCTACAACTTCTCTCTCCTCTCTCTCTCTCCTCTCTCATTCCCTCTCTAATAACTTTTATAAATATTTTAAAATATATTTTAATATATATAATTACGGGCTAGTGGATTCTCGTGGGGTCGCTGACTTTCTGGAACTTTAACCGGTATTTCGCCCCGGTTTCAGGCGAGTGCTTACTACTTAATTAAAATAATTACCCTTGTGTTTATAACAAGATATTGACATGTGGATATTTTAAAATGCCTAGTACTTGCCATGGTAACTTTAGTACATAATTGTCATGTTATATTTAATTCCGCTAATTGCCATGCTATATTTAATTCCGATAATTGTTATATTTAATTCGGATAATTGTCATGCTATATTTAATTCCAATAATTGCCATGCTATATTTAATTCTGATAATTGTCATATTTAATTTTGATAATTGCCATGCTTAATTCCAATAATTGTCATGCTATATTTAATTCCGATAATTGTCATACTATATTTGATTCCGGTATTTACCATGCTATAGTTGACACCGATATTTGCCATACTACCCTTGACCCGTGACATCTGACTCTGGCACTTGGTATTTTCACCGGCACTCGATATATGGACCCGGTATTTGAGATATGTTATACTTGATACCTGCACCTGACACATGGTATATGATATGCTTCCATGTGGTACAAATACCTGGACTTGACATCTTGACCTTTGACCGGACATTACTACTCCTGATACCTGTATTTATATGACATATTCATGACTATCACTTTTACGGGATTTGACATGACTATTATATTATTACCAGATATTTGGTACTCCTGAACTCCTGCACTCCTGTATTCTTAAACCCCTGAAATAGGGAGGCTCCTGACATTACTCCTGATATTATTCTCCTGTTGACCCCCGTAATATGATAACCATGAATATAGATTACTGTGAATACCCATTGGACATTATCACTGGACAAATTATAATAAGTGGACAACTTACACCGGGATGGGGAAAATTGATGGGTATCGATATAGCTTCTGTGTTTATGGTGGCCATACATATGTTGTACAACTTCCTGTAGGATTCGACCTGGAGGCCACCAGGCGTTTCCGTGGGGTGTACTGGCACCCCTACTCCCTTGCCTGCCGGTTGTACCATAAGCCCCTGGGCCTATTCCTGTGGGAGCGGTGACATCCTATTCCTGTTCGGGCGTACAATAAGTCCCGGTACCTAGCGGTACGTTCCGGCTCAGTACCGGATACTCCTTGACCGTTGTCCCGGGCATGTACGGGACCCATTCTAAACATGGTTCGTCGTTCCCCATCAGTTTCTAATAACTTTCTCTCGGATCTGTATGCTGAGGTATGTGGGATAGGATACATACCGACGTATACAAGTCAGATGAGTCTTAATAATTAATAATAACATGCTCCTGATATAGGACTAGCTATACTCTTGACTTATACTGCTCACCACTTATACCTGTGCTACTTTGTGAGATTACTCGATTGCTTCCATACTGTTGCATTATTATTGTGAAGGTAAAGTCAGATTATATAAACTCAGATTACAGTGACGTGATGTACAGGGTATATATATGAGGGTTTCCTTGTTTGGATTATTCCTTCGACGTACTAATCTCGCGGATCGGTAATGTGGGCTTATATAACTGATTTCCTTGTAATTACTTTACTTACTGTCTTATTTCATGTTCCTATATGGTTATATTCACGGTATACTTTTCATGTACACATGCATCTGTTATGCATGCCAGTTGGCTTTATATATGCACTCGCTGGGGTTGCTAACAACCCTGGATTCTCATGTCCAGATCTTGGAGTCTGGACCTTGGTGGCTTGGCTGTAGCTGATCAGAGCGCGCAGCGGATCCTCCCGTGGCGGTCAGAGTCGTCGTTGTAGTCCTTCCTCCCAGCTTTTCCCCTGTTTGGCTCCCGAGGTCCCTCTTGCTACTCGTGAGCACCTCGCTGTTTTTGTATACCTCTTCATGTATTATGTACTCTTGTACTTTCTGATGCTGTAACATTCATGTAATGTTGTATTATTCTTTATGATAACCATGTACTTGCGCTATTTCTGTTGGAATGTATGTACCACTGTGCTTCCGTCTCTGTTTCTTGCCTGTACTGATGCTTAGCGTATATACGCGAGGGTATTTCTGACCTGCGTATATACGTCGCAGTGGCGTCCCCGTACCCGCCGGATCGGGGCGTCACAAGCGATCCATCGCTTTGATTTTGAAAGGCTCGACTACCTCATTCTCTGCTTTGAAGGTGGTCCTCTCCCGAAGCATTGAGAGTATCCGAGACTTTGGAGGGGATGACCAGGTCGCTGCATTGGAACTTCTGGTGGACCAACTTGAGAGGGATGTAGACGAATGGCGCCGTCTTAGCCATTCAGACCTGGAGTCTTCAGTTAATGAGCAGCTTGCGCACCTTGTCGCTCAGATACATGAAGCTCATCTTGCCGCTAAGGCCATTTTCTCTGACTTGAAATCCTTGGAGATAAGGAAGGTAGAGCTCAGGGACGCCATAGATGCTTCTAGCAGTGCTCTTCTTGATGCTGAAGATAAAATTGAAAAGGCCAAGGAGATGATCAGGAAAGCTAATCTTCTTTTATCCAAGGCTGAACCAATGCGTCTTGAAGAGGCTGCCCGGCTTGAGCAGCTTAGGGCTCAAAATGACGAACTCTTGTGGCAAGAGCTAGCTCAGAGGGCAACCTTGATTGAAGTTAAAGCTCGCTTAGCCCAAACGGCGAGCTTTAATGAGGCTGAGCTAAGGTCGCAGGCGCTTGTCCGGGCTGCTGATGATAGGAAGACAACGCTGGCCATTCTTGAAGGGCGGATCAAATCTTATGAAGCACCATCATAACTTGTAATATATGTGCTTTCATGTATCCCTTCTTTTCGGAATCAATAAAAGTAATTTTATTTTGACTCCCCTTGTCGTATTTCAAATTTGTTTTATCTTTTGAACTGTCGCTTTCAAGCTGTACTGCAGCCATTTGAGAAAACAGCGCTTACTGTACTGAATAATGAGACTTGACTATCTGCCGGTTCAGAGGTCGCAATGACGTAACCGATTGAGAAGCCTGAAAATCACCTAGAGGGGGGTGAATAGGTGATAATGCTAATCAATGGACAAATTAAAATTAAGATGTAACAATCACCCAACAAGATTCACAAGATGAATGAAAGCAAGTAAATATAGCAATGATGATGATAAGCAAGTAATAAGTGCAAGTAAAGTAAAGTAAGGAGAGCAAGAATGTAAACTAAACGCAAACACAAGGATATGTTATCGAGGTTCGAGCACCCAGCTCTACTCCCCGCCTTCCCCAGAATGATTCTAGCTACTTCCACTATCACAAAGAAATCACAATTACACCGGAGTACCCAACTCCACAATCTCAATTACAAGCAATTTCTGAGTAGTCAAAAGACCACAAACTCTCTCTTTCAAAAGTCTCTTCCCTTACAAAAGGTCCTTAGAGAACAATGAGTAGGAATGAAGCTCTTGTTGTAAGTGAAGAAAGAAAATTATATCAGAGAGTATTTCAAAACACTTCAGAAATGAGAGAGAATTTCAGCACAAAAACCAAGAAACAAAGCTCTTTTGAATGCCTTAAACTTTTGAATTTTTCTTGTAATGATTGTTGTAAACAATCTCTCCCCAAACACCCCTATTTATAGGAGAGGGCTAGGGTTAAGGGATAAAACATAATTAGGATTAATCAGAGAGTATTAGGTTTGAAATATATCCCTTAAACCAATTTTAAACACAAAAGACAAAATTTAAAACAGCCCAGAAATAGCCGTTTACTGTTCAACGGCTAGTCCGGTCGACCGGTCGGTCGACCGCCTATACAAAAATAGAGCCGTTACAGGCAAACGGTCGACCGCCCGGTCGACCCAACAAACCCGAGAGCAAAGCCACTACAGTCAGGTCGACCGCCCGGTCGACCGGCAAACATGCACACTGATACGTACATCTGCCAGAACCTCGGTCGACTTGTCCGGTCGACCGGACAAGACTGACACAGGCACGGTCGACTGGTGCGATCGACCGGCTCAGGTCAAAAGTCAAGTTTAAAACACAATTTTGAAAAGACTTTGATTTTTATGAAAAATATCTTTAAATAGTACTAAGTATAAAACATAAAAATTGATTTGTAGGCAGAGGATTTTGTATCAAGATATTTTTGTATATTTTATAGAAAATAATCTTAGAAACAATATGTGCGCAAAAACGTGTGTGATTGAGCTTCAAACCTATCCATCATTCTTTAACAAAATTCTAAACCTATAAAACTAAAAACAAATCTTGTTGAGCAATCTTCAAGTCTTGAGCCATGCTATGCCTTGCTAGAGCCCCTTCTTCTATGTTCCTTCCTTGATATGAAATATGCTTTCTTTGCTTCATGAAACCTAGAAGTTGTTGCAATAGCTAAGCAATGGCCTCCAAATATGGTACTAACCTGAAACTTATCTTAAACAAACTCATTAGTACCAAATAGCACTAATTTGGTTTGTCATCATCAAAACTCAAAAATGGAGAGTGTAACCTTTTGGGCCAACAATCTCCCCCTTTTTGATGATGACAAAGCAAATAGGCTACAAGATAAAATATAGGGGAGGAGAAAACTCCCCCTCAAATTATGCTATATAAAGAAGACATTTAAACTCAACACAAGAATTCGTTGAAACCAAAACATATATGCTCTTGATACCAATTTAAACCAATTGAAACAATAATGAAAATCACATGTTAATTTCTTGATACTAACAAAACACAAGAATTCTCAAAACGCATGAAAACAAAACAAGACAACAAAAACATATATAAACTCATATAAACTCACAAGACAACAAAACATATATAAACTCATATAAACTCATATGGAACCAAGACCATATAAATTTATTTTTATCATGCACTAACTTATTCTCCCCCTTTTTGTCATACATCAAAAGGGTTAGGAATCACATGTTTAATCAATAATACAAACATTAAGTTCTCCACAAATAAACGAAAATCTAGCAAAATCAAGAGGTTCAGTGAAAATATCGGCTAGTTGCAAATCCGTAGAAACATAATCAATATCTATATCTCCTTTCTCAAAATGATCTCTAAGAAAGTGATATCTAATCTCAATGTGCATGGTCTTACTATGTTGATTTGCATTCTTAGTCATGTGTATAGTACTAGTATTATCACAAAATATTTTTATATGATCAAAATGCAAATCAAAATCAAGGAGAGTATGTTTCATCCAAAGGACTTGTGCACAACAAGCCCCCGCGGCAACATACTCTGCCTCGGCGGTTGAGAGTGCTACGGAATTTTGTTTCCTAGAGGACCATGAAACAAGACAATTACCAAGAAATTGACATGTCCCACTAGTACTCTTTCTATCTACTCTACAACCCGCATAGTCGGCATCCGAATAACTCGTCATTGAGAAATCTCCGGTTTTCGGATACCATAGACCCATCCCAATAGTGCCCTTAATATAACGAATAATGCGTTTTACCGCAATAAGATGGGACTCTTTAGGACACGATTGAAATCTAGCACAAAGACACACACTAAACATGATATCCGGCCTACTTGCCATTAAATATAAAAGACTTCCTATCATGCTTCTATATAATTTAATATCAACATTTTTACCTTGGTCATCTTTATCAAGCTTGGTTGTAGTTGCCATGGGAGTGTTGCAAGTCTTTGAGCCTTCAAGTCCAAACTTTTTTACGAGTTCCTTTGCGTACTTGGCTTGACTTATGAATGTCCCGTTTTGCAATTGCTTGATTTGGAGTCCAAGGAAGAAATTGAGCTCACCCATTGAAGACATTTCAAATTCAAGTTGCATGACCTTTTCAAAATCCTTGCATAAAAGCTCATTAGTAGAACCAAAATTATATCATCTACATAAATTTGCACAATTAATATATCATTATCAACATGCTTAGTAAATAGAGTTGTGTCTACTTTGCCTTTAACAAGTCATTTGAAATTAGAAAACTAGAAAGCCTTTCATACCAAGCTCTAGGAGCTTGTTTCAAACCATATAAAGCTTTATCAAGTTTAAAAACAAAATCGGGATGAACATGATCAACAAAACCGGGAGGTTGAGAAACATAAACTTCTTCATTAATAAAACCATTCAAAAATGCACTTTTCACATCCATTTGAAAAAGTTTAAAATTTTTGAAAGATGCAAAAGCTAGTGTCATCCGTATGGCTTCAAGCCGTGATACGGGTGCAAAGGTCTCCTCAAAGTCAATTCCCTCAACTTGAGTGTAACCTTGGGCCACTAACCTAGCTTTATTCCTAATGACATTTCCGGATTCATCCATCTTGTTTCTAAAGATCCACTTAGTACCAATTATTGGTCTATCGTGGGGCTTAGGAACAAAGGTGCCAAACTTGATTGCGCTCAAATTGATTGAGTTCCTCTTGCATGGCAAGCAACCAATATGGGTCCGTCTCGGCTTCGAGAATGCCTTTGGGTTCAAAATGAGAAATGAAAGCAAAGTTACCACATAGGTCATGGAGTTTGGAGCGCGTTGTGACTCCTTTAGATGCATCACCCAAGATGAGCTCCTTAGGATGATTTGTAGCGTATCTCCAAGCTTTAGGAAGCGGTTGAGAGCTTTCCTCTTTGTCCTCTTGAACATCACCAATTGATTCTTGCTTTTCTTCTTGAGCGGGTGTGTCCTTCAAGGATAGTCTCTCCATGTCTTCACCTAATGGTTCAAACTCTACAACATTCTCAACAACCACATTAGATTCTTCAAACTTAACATGCATGGTTTCTTCAATAGTAAGTGAAGATCTATTAAATACTCTATATGCTTTGCTAGTAGAAGAATATCCAACAAAGATAGCTTCATAAGCCTTAGCATCAAATTTACCCAAATTCTCCTTAGTATTTAAACAAAACACTTGCATCCAAAAACTTTAAAATATGCAACATTAGGTTTTCTAGAATGATACATTTCAAAAGATGTTTTGGAAGAATTCTTACACACATAAATATGATTTGAAATATAGCATGCGGTGTTTACGGCCTCGGCCCATAAATATTGAGGGAGGTCATATTCACTTATCATTGTCCTAACCATCTCTTGAAGTGTTCTATTTTTCCTTTCTACAACTCCATTTTGTTGTGGAGTCCTACGACAAGACATTTCATGCTTGATTCCCTTTTCATCACAATAAGTCATGAAGAGTTGGTTAACAAACTCACCACCTCTATCACTCCTTATTCTCAAAATCGAAAATCCCTTTTCTTTTTCAACCCTTTTTCGAAAATTTTGAAGTGAGAAAAAGTTTGATCTTTATTTTGCAAGAAGAAACCCAAGTGAAACGGGAAAAATCATCAACTAAAACAAATGCAAATCTACTACCATTTAAACTTTTAGTTTGTGTTGGTCCAAAAGATCCATATGAATTAGTTCTAAGGGCCTAGTAGTCATGATATCCTTAATTGGTTTGAAGGAAGACTTGGTTTGTTTCCCAAGTTGGCACGCACCACAAATGCGGTCTTTCTCAAACTTCAAGCAAGGTATACCCTTTACTAAATCCTTAGAATTAATTCTAGCAAGATGGTCAAAAGATGCATGTCCTAATCTTCTATGCCAAAGCCAAAAATTTTCATCAAAAGCATTCAAGCATTTAGTAGAACAATCTAAATTAAGCATGTCAATGATATAAACATTATTGTCACGAAACCGGTAAGAATACAAACATCGAATTTAACATTAAAAATCTTGCAAGAAGAATCATCAAAAACAACTTTAAGTCCACGGTCACAAAGTTGACTAATGCTAAGCAAATTGTGTTTTAAACCATCTACTAAAATAACATTTTCTATAATAGGAGATGCACCAATTTGAATGTTACCTATACCGATGATAGTTCCTTTGGAGTCATCCCCGAAGGTGACGGAGCCACCTTCCATGTACCTTTATAGGGTTGTAAGTTGTTGATATCCCACGTCATATGTCTTGAACAACCACTATCAAGGTACCACCGCTCCCTACGTCTTGGAGCCTTGGTGTGTACCTACATCAAATAATTTAGGACTTGATTTTGGTACCCACATTTTCTTGGGTGCTAGAGGGTTAGTTTCATTAACCCAAACAAGATTATTTGATCTATTAACTTGGTCATAACAAAATTTAGCTAAATGTCCATTCTTACCACAATATGTGCATCTATATACTCTACCATATTTGAAAGCATAATGAGTGTGTGATTTGTGAGCATGAGAGTTGTGAGCATGAAAAGATTTAGCATGTGTAGTGTGAGCATGTGAATTTTTAGCATGAGAGGTGTGGTTTTTGGAAACTTTTCTTCAAGTTTCTTAGTGTTAAAAGCACAATCTTTCAAAACTTTTTCAAAATCAACCATTTTAGTTTTTAAAGAGGAAATTTCTTTTTCATCAACATAGGAGATTTTCCCTTACAAGAAACCTTGTAGGCATTAAACTCATTTTGAATAGAAATAAGATTAGAAGAAATATCATCCTTTTCTTTAGAAACCATAGCAAGTTGTTTTTTGAGAAAAGCAACTTCCTTATGCAATTTTAAGCATTCAAGTTTCTTGTTATCATAAGTTTCGGAAAGTTCAACAAAAGCATGTACAAAACTTCCTTACTTAATTCATCATCTTCCTCATCATGAGATTGAGGGGTTACCTTAGGAGTGTTTGCCATGAAACACATGTTCGCCGTATCCACCTCTTCTTCGGACTCGCTTTCTGAATCCCACGTTGCCTTGTATGCTTTCTTTTTCTCTGGCTTCTTTGGCTTGAAGGAGGAAGTCATCTTCTTCTTAAACTCCGGGCAATCCGCCATGATATGTCCGGGTTTGCGGCAATTGTAGCAAATGATCCTTCTCTCCTCTTTGCCTTCAAATTTTCTCCGGAAGTTGAGCTTGTTCTTCCGGTACAACCTCTTGACGTTCCGCACAAGTAGAGTTAGCTCCTCATCTTCTTCTTCGTCTTCTTCATCGTCATCATTGGTGGATGAAGTCTTGAAGGCTATGGATTTCTTTTTTGAAGTAGTGGTCTCTTCTCTTGCCTTCTTCTCCATCTCATGGGTCTTTAGGTTCCCAATGAGACTAATGAGGTCCATCTCGTCCTTGTCGTTCAATTCTTTTAAGGTGGTGGCCTTTATCTCCCATGAAGACGGAAGAGCCCGAATCACTTTCCGCACCTTTTGATCATTGGAGATGTCATCACCTAAGGAAGAAAGACCATTAGTGATTTTAGTAAATCTTGTAATCATACTATCAATAGACTCATCATCAATCATTTTAAAAGACTCATATTGGGACCTCAAGAGATCTATCTTAGCTCTCTTGACATGTGAAGTCCCTTCGTGTGTGATCAATAAGTGTTTCCAAATCTCATAGGCGGATTGGCAATGAATTACCCGTGTAAGGTCATCCTCATTCAAGGCGGTTAATAGGGAGTTTTGGGCCTTGGAGTTAGCCTCATATTCTCTAAAGTTGAAGTCGGTCCAAGTGCTCTCATCACCATCGGGTGCTACATAGGGTTTGGTCAAGGATTTGGCCACTAAGCTACCCAAAGATTGCAAAAATATAGTCATCCTAACCTTCCAAATAGGGAAATTAAGTCCATCAAATTTAGGAGGGGTTTTAATGTTATCGGCCATGTTTACTAGTGTATGAATGTATGAATGAAAATGTTGATTAGCAAATTTTAAGGATCTCTCTATGAATGTTAAGCCAAACCTAGAGTCCAAGCTCTGATACCAATTGAAAATCACCTAGAGGGGGGTGAATAGGTGATAATGCTAATCAATGGACAAATTAAAAATTAAGATGTAACAATCACCCAACAAGATTCACAAGATGAATGAAAGCAAGTAAATATAGCAATGATGATGATAAGCAAGTAATAAGTGCAAGTAAAGTAAAGTAAGGAGAGCAAGAATGTAAACCAAATGCAACACAAGGATATGTTATCGAGGTTCGAGCACCCAGCTCTACTCCCTGCCTTCCCCAGAAGGATTCTAGCTACTTCCACTATCACAAAGAAATCACAATTACACCGGAGTACCCAACTCCACAATCTCAATTACAAGCAATTTCTGAGTAGTCAAAAGACCACAAACTCTCTCTTTCAAAAGTCTCTTCCCTTACAAAAGGTCCTTAGAGAACAATGAGTAGGAATGAAGCTCTTGTTGTAAGTGAAGAAAGAAAATTAAATCAGAGAGTATTTCAAAAACACTTCAGAAAATGAGAGAATTTCAGCACAAAAACCAAGAAACAAAGCTCTTTTGAATGCCTTAAACTTTTAAATTTTTCTTGTAATGATTGTTGTAAACAATCTCTCCCAAACACCCCTATTTATAGGAGAGGGCTAGGGTTAAGGGATAAAACATAATTAGGATTAATCAGAGAGTATTAGGTTTGAAATATATCCCTTAAACCAATTTTAAACACAAAAAGACAAAATTTAAAACAGCCCAGAAAATAGCCGTTTACTGTTCAACGGCTAGTCCGGTCGACCGGTCGGTCGACCGCCTATACAAAAATAGAGCCGTTACAGGCAAACGGTCGACCGCCCGGTCGACCCAACAAACCCGAGAGCAAAGCCACTACAGTCAGGTCGACCGCCCGGTCGACCGGCAAACATGCACACTGATACGTGCATCTGCCAGAACCTCGGTCGACCGGACAAGACTGACACAGGCACGGTCGACTGGTGCGGTCGACCGGCTCAGGTCAAAAGTCAAGTTTAAAACACAATTTTGAAAAGACTTTGATTTTTATGAAAAATATCTTTAAATAGTACTAAGTATAAAACATAAAATTGATTTGTAGGCAGAGGATTTTGTATCAAGATATTTTTGTATATTTTATAAAAAATAATCTTAGAAACAATATGTGCGCAAAAATGTGTGTGATTGAGCTTCAAACCTATCCATCATTCTTTAACAAAATTCTAAACCTATAAAACTAAAAACAAATCTTGTTGAGCAATCTTCAAGTCTTCAGCCATGCTATGCCTTGCTAGAGCCCCTTCTTCTATGTTCCTTCCTTGATATGCAATATGCCTTCTTTGCTTCATGAAACCTAGAAGTTGTTGCAATAGCTAAGCAATGGCCTCCAAATATGGTACTAACCTGAAACTTATCTTAAACAAACTCATTAGTACCAAATAGCACTAATTTGGTTTGTCATCATCAAAACTCAAAAATGGAGAGTGTAACCTTTTGGGCCAACAAAGCCACCAAGCTCATAAAGTCCTTGTCGGACTAAAATGCGAGACTTGGCTATCTGCCGGTTCAGAGATCGCAATGACGTAACCGGTTGAGAAGCCACCAAGCTCAAAGAAGTCCTTGTCGGACTAAAAGGTGAGGCTTGGCTATCTGCTGGTTCAGAGGTCGCAATGACGTAACCGGTTGAGAAGCCACCAAGCTCGAGGTAGTCCTTGATGGACCAAAAGGTAAGACTTGGTTATCTGTCGGTTCAGAGGTCGCAATGACGTAACCGATTGAGAAGCCACCAAGCTCGAAGTAGTCCTTGTCGGATTGAAAGGTGAGACTTGGCTATCTGTCGGTTTAGAGGTCTTAATGACGTAACCGATTGAGAAGCCACCAAGCTCAAAGAAGTCCTTGTCGGGCTAAAAGGTGAGGCTTGGCTATCTGCCGGTTCAGAGGTCGCAATGACGTAACCGGTTGAGAAGCCACCAAGCTCGAGGTAGTCCTTGACGGACTAAAAGGTGAGACTTGGTTATCTGTCAGTTCAGAGGTCGCAATGACGTAACCGATTGAGAAGCCACCAAGCTCGAAGTAGTCCTTGTCGGACTGAAAGGTGAGACTTGGCTATCTGTCGGTTCAGAGGTCGCAATGACGTAACCGATTGAGAAGCCACCAAGCTCGAGGTAGTCCTTGACGGACTAAAAGGTGAGACTTGGTTATCTGTCGGTTCAGAGGTCGCAATGACGTAACTGATTGAGAAGCCACCAAACTCAAAGTAGTCCTTGTCAGACTGAAAGGTGAGACTTGGCTATCTGTCGGTTCAGAGGTCGTAATGACGTAACCGATTGAGAAGCCACCAAGCTCAAAATTTTGATGGGATTTGAAAAAAGGTCTCATTTTCATTGCGAAAAATGAGGAGATCACTGTCATAGGTTTAATGTTAACGTAACAGCGAAATGGATGCCAGAGGTTATACTATTAAATATAGCATAAAGGGGTCTCATTCTTACGGGGAGAAACGAGGAATCACTGTCATAGGTTTAGTGTTAACGTAACAGCGAAATGGATGCCAAAGGTTATACTATTAAACATAGCATAAAAGGGGTCTCGTTCTCACGGGGAGAAACGAGGAAATCACTGTCAGAGGTTTAGTGTTAACGTAACAGCGAAATGGATGCCAGAGGTTATACTGTTAAACATAGCATAAAAGGGGTCTCGTTCTCACGGGGAGAAACGAGAAAATCACAGTCATAGGTTTAGTGTTAACGTAACAGCGAAATGGATGCCAGAGGTTATACTGTTAAATATAGCATAAAGGGGTCTCGTTCTCATGGGGAGAAACGAGGAAATCACTGTCATAGGTTTAGTGTTAACGTAACAGCGAAATGGATGACAGAGGTTATACTATTAAACATAGCATAAAAGGGTCTCGTTCTCACGGGGAGAAACGAGAAAATCACTGTCATAGGTTTAGTGTTAACGTAACAGCGAAATGGATGCCAGAAGTTACACTGTTAAACATAGCATAAAAGGAGTCTCGTTCTCACGGAGAGAAACGAGAAAATCACTGTCATAGGTTTAGTGTTAACGTAACAGTGAAATGGATGGAAAGATCTTTATATGTGGTCTTACCATTCCATGGATGAGATTGGTAAGTGATTTTGGAGAGGGGATCAAATGGGAACAGGTCCCTTAGGATTTTTAGCAAATCCTCAGCTGTCAACGGGTTTGATATGCCTTTACCAACTACCGTTTGAGTCAGGCTAGCCATGCTATTCCCCTCAGCATGATAAGTTGTCGAGGAGTTATATTGGGCTTGAAGGCCAACATTTTCATCTATCCTTAACCGTTAAAGGTGTTGGATCATTTGGTTAGCGTATGTGTAACCTTGATTCTCCTTTGGACAACCAGTGTATGACCAGGTTCCTACTGGTTTATGGTTATATGATCCCATTTGGAGGAAGAGAGAGGGCTCTTTATGCGTACCTTGGATTTGAAGATTTTGATCAGAGGTGTAATGTTAACTTGATCATGAGAAGGATCCTTAATCAAGGATAATACTTCTTTAAGAACTTGCCATTGATCGGCATCATGAGTAAATTGCCATCTTAAGTCATAAGGCGATATGCTCCATTTGAATAGACTGTTTCTATTACAAACGGTCCTTCCCATTTAGGCTGAAGTTTGCCTTTGGTTTTATGCGTCATGATCATTGGTCGTCCTAGCAGCAAGTTGTATGACGTGTCAGCTTCAATGACATAGCATGTCACTTCTGACTTCAGGCTCCCGATTCGGCAACGGAATCGAATTTTCCCAAGTGGATGACTACTCCCGGCATTGAAACCGTATATTGTAGTAGTGGTTACGGACAACCTATATAGTGGTATACCGAGGAAGTAGAGGAGCCTTTTGGGGATGATGCTGAGTGCAGACCCCGGATCAACTTGTACCCTTTCAATGCATGTTGAACCGATGTATCCGGTGTAGTACAAAGGTCGATCGTGCTTGTTGTCTTTGAGAAGCATATCTTCCGCTGTGAAGGTAATAGCGGGCACCTTTGATTATACCTGATGGCATTCAGGGCATGGAGACTGAGCATCGTCTTTAGGGATCTCTGGCATATATGTCAGGAATGATTCTGAATCAGCCAGCGCATCTCTGAGCGCTTCTCTTGTCTCTTTTGAGAGACGAAGGAGCTCGTGTATTATAATACGAGCCGGGATATTGGCCAGCTGGGCCAATATATCAAAACGAAAGGGCGTGCCAAGCCCTTGGCCTGAAGGCTTCTTCAGGACATGGTCAAACCAGACTTCCTTAGGCTTCTCCTTTCCCTTGGTTGGAACCGAAGCAGGTGTTGGTACTTGTACTGACGTCGTTTGCTGTTGTGTCTCGTCAGTAGCTTTCTCATACTGTTTTAAGTATGATTTTTCGGATCGAGTACCCGTCGGTTGAGGTATGTCAGCCTGCATCGCGCAAGCGTGCTTTTCTCCTTCAGAATCACTGAGAGAAGCTGATGTGAAATTGTCATCGTCTGGCAGGATGGAGATGACATTGCAAGATTTGCCCTTCGACTTGGACTTCTTTGAATCCCATTGTTCGTCTTTGACAAGGTCTGGGTGTATCCACATGATTTCCCTTGTCTCCAGTGTCAAGGGAACAAGACCCCTATTATCTTGAGTCTTAACTGCAGGATGTTTGACTTCCAGCCGTGGCGCAGGGACTGGATAAGTCCCATCAGGAAGTGTGACCTTTGGGGTTTTGCCGAACTCGAGGGTCACCATATTTGCAGTGACTTTCTTCTGCTCTGACTTCAGTGTCAGGACCCCGGCGTCGATCAAGGCTTGGATTCTGTCCTTGAGGACAAAGCACTTATCGGTAGGATGGTGAATCATCCTGTGGAAAAGACAGTATTTAGGATCGTTTGTGCATCCTATCTCATTGGGACTTCGAGCATCTGGCAGCTTTATTTTATTCCCTTTATGAAGTAAATGGAATATTGTGACCACCTGATCGTCTCTGAAGGAGTACTGTTTTGGAGGGAACTTAGACTCTTGATTATTGAAGCCGCTCTTCTTGGCCTTCGACTGCACATCCCCTGATAATTCAACGGATATAGTCTCTTTCCCTTTGGCTTGAGAAGACTGCGCCATGTCGCCGCGTCCTTTATTACTCATACCCCATTTGCCTTTAGGGTGGATGGTTCGAACTTTTTAGCCGACTTTTCAGCTATCTCAGCTTGTTCGACCAAGTCTTTCTAGGTATGGGCTTTGACAGCCCCCATGCGAATCTCTACTTGGTCTAAGAAGTTGTGCCTGCACGTCTGTAAGAGCATGGGTAATGGCATCCCTACTGGGCACATCAAAGATAAGTTTCTGAATCGCTCAATGTAGTCGCGGATAGATTCGCCCTTCTTCTGCACGGTGGAGAGGAGCTTATCCATGGTTACCTCGGTATCATCCTCATAGAAACGAGAAAGGAATCGGGTTTCCAGGTCGATCTAAGAATTGATAGAGCCCGGAGGGAGACTTCGGAACCAGTCAATGCTACCCCCTTTAAGGTGCCAATGAACAGCCTAGCCATGATGGCATCATTGTCTATAACATTACTGGTCTGAGACCGAAAATAGTAGATGTGTTGGTTTGGCGAGCTTTTACCATCGTATGTGTGTAACGTCGGCGGTTTGAACTTTGGTGGGTATGGCACTGAATCTCATTCCAGCGGGTAAGGATGGACTGTCCTTACTTTCTTTAATTCATCCCTCTGAGTTAGGGATGCGATTTGATCTTGGATGCCTTTAAGGACTTCAGCGTCCAAAGAAGAACCCTCCTTAGACTTTTTCGTCCTTAGCTGTTCATTGCTAAGATGTTCTTCCTCATCATGGTTACTCCTGGTATCATTATTATTCCGGTTATTGAGGAGTTGAGCGAGCATCAGTTGAATGTTGTCCAAAGCTTCTTGCTGGGTTTTGGAAGTTTGCTCCTGAGCTTCCAAGCGTCGACGAAGGTCATCATTATCATTGTCAGCCATATTGACTGATACTCTGTCTGTTCGCACTGAGCTGACTGTCACCGAAGAGGCATACCCACTATCTTCATCTTCTTCCTCAGACCACTGGACTGATCCTCTCTTTGGTTCTGGTGAGGCTATTGCCGTTGAGGAAGATGGCTGCTCATAACTGTAGGGTATTGCAACCCTAGATCTGGCGTTTCGGAAGACACCCTCTTCATGCACCAATACTTCGCCCAAGCCGGGGCTGTAATCTGGATCTGGGGAGCTGTAGGGAGTGTCGTGGGATGCTTGTCTACCCCTGCACAGCGCTCATCCTCTTCCGGTCATGTTAACGGATGCAGAGGGTAGATCTTGCGATACGCTCCTTTTGTGATGCTTCATCGGAGCTTGCGCCGTCAGTCGATCAAAAACTGATCGTCGACCTGGAGAAGTGGCGAAGATTGGTCCTAGCCGGCAATGGACTGAGTGGACTGTCACTAGCTGACATCCCACTTGTTAACAATGGGAGGAGGTAGTTCGAGAAGATTCCGACTTCCGTTTGTTTGTCAAGAATTTTCGCAAGTCAGGCCCAGTTGGGCCTAAACGATCCAGCGCAGAGGCTCTTTTGAATCGCGCATAGGACGATGTCCTGTTCCTTTTATCGCCGCAGAGGCAATTAGCATTAAATAGTGCTTCAGCTCTACCTTCGCAGCTAAGAACCTTGGGAATGCCCTTGGATGTTGAAGCTGCATAAGCAACGCTGTCAACACTTAAGGATAATCTCTTAACTTCACTATGAGGCGCGAGCTTAGCGCTTGATGAACTAGGAGGCGAAGCACGCTGTGCTGCTTTATCCGCTATGCTACTGCAAAGGCGGTTAGCCTTAGACAGTGCTTTGGCTCTTAATTTGCGGCTAAAAGCTTTGGAAACGCCCATGGGCGCTGAAGCTGCATAAGCAACGCTATCAGCACTTAGGGACAATCCCTTAGCTCCGCTGCGAAGAGCGAGCTTAATACTTGAAGGACTGGGGAACGAAGCACGCTGTGGTGCTTTGGTTCCAGCTTCGTGGCTAAGAACCTCATGCGTACCCTGTGGTACAGTAGCTTCGCTCATGAGAACGAGGCTGGCGCGAGTCGTTACTGCTCTGAAATTGGGCAAAGGTACGGTCGCCGCTGTGACTTCGCGGCTAACAGCTTTGTTGGAGCAGGCATGCATCTTGCCTTTTTCTTCGCAAAAGAGACGCACTTGTGGCGTAGCTACGCCTGAGGCTTTACTCAAAGTCTTCTGCTTTGGCCTCCACATCTGCTTTGACAAGAGAGACATAGGTTCGCAGGGAACCTGACTAGCCACGCGCGAGGCTGAGGGGTGTTGGCAGAATTCTGCTTCTGGTTTCTGTTCTGAAACCTTGGCCATGGAGACCTTTCTATGCTTCCGTGCATGAAGCATTAGACCACCCCAGAGAGGACTTCTTCAAATTTTCCTTGGTCGAAGTGAACAACTAGGTTCTCGAAAGTAATAGGCTTGCACTGCGGGCCTGCTTCCTTGTTGCGTCAGAGGACCGCAGTAGGCTCGCAGAGAGCCTTATCTGTCTCCGCAGAGACTTGCTTTGAAGATTTAGTCAGAGAGGCTCTGGCTGCGCCGGCTTTCCTGAATTCAGAGATAGACCCGAAGGTATGTTCGTTGCATTGTGACACTTGTTTCTCAGCAGTGGAGAAATCAATCCCCAGCGGAGTCGCCATCTTGTTTTCCATTGATTTGCAAAGGGAAAACTTACAAAAAAAATGAACGGTCAAGGAGCTAAATTACAAGTAACACAAAAGATTACAAGTAGATCTCCTCGGAGATTCTGGAGAAGTGTGCCGGTAGGAGTCTGGTCAGCGCGCGACCACTTTGTCCCTTTGACGATGCGAGCGATCAGATCCCTTCTCGCCTGGTTCGGGGAATCGGAGAACAGAAGGTTGGTAGAACCCTCTTGTTTCTTCTCAAAACCGCATTCACTTAGGAATTCCTTCTCGCCTAGTTCCGAAAATTCCTTGGGAGGAAGGAAGGTATTAGGGTATCAGCACCCTGATTAGAGAAGCAGTTCTCTAAAGTCTCTGAATTCTTGGAAGTAAGAGAATAAATCTCTATTTAGCCTCTCTCTCTGTGCGCGTCCTTTCGCGTCGTGTGGAGGTCCTCTCGTGCAGGGGTCTCTCTTGCGTCTTTTCTCCTTGTGCCCCTGGTGGGCTATTTATAGGGAGAGGAGGGGTATAATTGTCCCTTAAAAATATGAAACAGATTGAATCAAATCTGTTTAAATCTGGAAAGTAGCCTTGCTGCGAGGCTAGAATTAGCTTCTGCGAAGCTAAAAGTAGCAGGTAGATCGGTCTCCTAATTTGTTTTGATCCTTTCCATATAATTGAAAGATCTCCCTTGATCCCCTTACTCGTTTTAGGAGAGTCAGGAGATTATGGCAATCAACTGCCAAATTTGATCTCAAATTTGATCTTGATTGGATTTGATCTCGATCTGAATAGATTTGGTCTCATCTGGAGATTTAATTGGTCAAAGGTTGACCATGACAGACCCGCAGCGGAGCTGCCTGCGTCGAGCTCACAGCGGAGCTGGAAGGTGCATGTGGCGAAGTCAGAAGAAAGCTCTTCAGCGGAGCTAGATAACATCTGTGGCGAAGCTACCGAACATCCTTCTGCGTGGTTGCGTGTGGCTTCAAGCGAAGCTAACTTTCTGCGAGTTAACTGAGCACTTCAAGCGAAGCTATAAGTTAGCTTCCTGACGGAGCTGTGAATGGCTTCAAGGCGAGGTTAGGTGATCTTAGCCTCTTAGGCGAGGCTATCCCTTTGGGCTCATGTGATGCTAAGTGTTAGCATCTTAGACCTGCTGAGGTCTGTTTAGAGACAATCCGGGCTTACTGTCTGCTTTACTGGATCAGTAGAGTCTAAGTTGCTGCTTTGTCCCTTCGGGATGAGTGAAAACTGGTCGTCAGCTTATCTGTCACTTGTCTTTTGTAAATGTCAACAAGTACAGAACTGGTCGCCAGCTTGTCTATTACTTGTCTTTTGTAAATGTCAACAAGTTTAGACATTGTTCAGGCTAGTCAGCTTATCTCTCACTTGTCTTTTGTAAATGTCAACAAGTTTAGACATTATTCAGGCCAGTCAGAATCTTGTCTTTTTTAAGGTGCCAACAGTGTGAAAATCTTCACAAGGCCGTAATCCTTCGCTTAATGAGCATCTCCACCACCAGAAAGTCACCCAACGAGTATGGATTTTTTGTCGCTGTCAATTCTTTGGGTAAGATTAATGAAGGGAGGATCCGAGACCTTACAGGTGACGTCTTCTTTCTCGTGACTTACAAAGGCGCCATACCCACTGTGACCATGAAGAACCTGAGGCATTACTGACATGTCCAATAAGGCCTTGACGGGTACCAGCAATCGCGCGAATCCTCCTCGGCCATGGACAGGAGCTCTGACTTCCTGAGTGCTCGCCAATCGAACAAGCTGGCCGATCCAAATATTCTCCAATGAACCCGGCAAAGACGCTAGAACCGACACTATCGATATGGTCAGAATCTGTAAGAAACAATAACCCAAAGGTTAAAATTTTGTAAAGAAAAAATAGAAAGTCAGAGTACAAATGCGAGGATGAAGTCATGAACTCTAAACGCGGATTTAACCGACGCAGGGATAGAAAGTATGGATCCAAACGCAGTCTGGTGCAGACTCGCGTCTGATATGTGAGACACGAGGCATAAATCAAAGACGCAAATATTGGTCTTTGAAAACTGCCTGAGGTAACTTCAAGATGCAGAATTCGCCGCACTCGTGTCTGAGACACAGGCTTGTTATGTTCACGTCCAGAGAGCTCGAAAGAGTAGACTTAAAATTCTCTAAGTCAAGAACTACAAACGCGAGCTTCATATGCAAAACTCGCGTTTCAGCACCCAAACGTAGAGTTCACCAAACTCGCGTCAGAAAAACTTGAGACATAGACTTTGAAGCCAAAAGCCCGTGTTCCATCAAGTAATATGAAAGGCGCGTTTGCAGAGCATGGACGTATGAATCCCAAGAAAAATATTTCAGAAAGAGATTAAGAGACGAAGTCTCTTCATAGAAGGGGATGACAGAACTTCAGAGAGGCCGAGCCTTATCATGGCAAAAGTCAGTTCCTACCCGAAGAAGAATTCTCTAGAAGTTGGACTTCATTTGTCAAAACACGATCGTGAAAGCACTTAAAGCAATGCTTTTTAATCTTGAAATCACTTAACAGTGATAATCTTCGAAGAGATTGAAAGAAAGCATGAAAGCTTTGAGTTCTTTTTGTTCTTCACTTGAAGGGAAGGTGGACAATCAAATGAAGTCCCTCTGAGCGCATGCTCACAAAGGAAAACAGTCGAGATGAATGACTGTTAAGAGGCTGAGGCCTATTTATAGGCTCGCTAGAAGGCCTATAATTAATGGCATAAAATCAAAGCCATCAGCCTTAATTCCTACACGAATATCAAAACTAATGTGGATGAGACACATGGATTTTTACTCTGGAAAACATCAAAGATAGAAGTCCCCAACCGTCAACGCCAACTTGACATTGAAAGATCTAACAAAATCTTTAAGACGGATTGCATATGACATTTTGGAGGCTGCGTCCTGAAGTCCGCGTCCATTCACAAGCTTGAAAGCTGTGTCCTGAAGTCTGCGTCCTTTCCTGAAGGCTGCGTTCTAAAGTCCGCATCCTTCACAAGACTTGAAGGCCGCGTTCTGAAGTCCACATCCTTTCATAAGACTTGGAGGCTACATGCTAAAGTCCGCATTCTTGCACAGACTCAAAGGCCGAGTCCAGAAGTCCGCGACCTTTCACAAACCTGAGGGCTGCGTTCCCTTTATCAAATTGAAGAAGCCAGAACCGTGTCCTCTCAGCGATCCAGAACCGCGTCCTCTCAGCGATCCAGAGCCGCGTCCCTCAACAATTCAGAGTGGCGTCCTGAAGTCCGCGTTCTTTCACAAGCCTGAAGGCCGCGTCCCCTTTATCAAATTGAATAATGCAGGTTTGTGTCTCTCTCAATAATTCAGAGTCGCGTCCTCTCGAAGAGCCAGAATCGGAGTTACGTTTCTCTTGACAAATTAGAGCCGCGTCTCCACTACAAATGAAAGCCGCGTTTCAATCACAAACTCAGTGCAGCCTGAGTTTATTTTCTATCATTCATGGCCGCGTCTCAACAAAGATGACTAAGACTGCATTTCCACAATAGTCAAGGGTTGCGACTATGAAAGTTGAGTTCATCCAAAGCAACATGACCTTTGCGTCTACAAGACTTGCGTTTAGTCCTTTCTTCTGCAGTCAGTTCAACAGCACACTGACACAAATAGATGACTATTCCCCCGGTTCAACAGTACACCAACAACCAGCTCAGAGCATCGAGGAGATCCGGACTACATATCCAGACACTCACAACGATCATTTCTGGTGGCTTCAAAGAGTTTAACAGTACAATCACAGATATCAAAATCCAAACAAGATCAAGCTTAAGATATCTCAGAAGATTGTTAGTCCAGTCTTAAGAGCATTACTGCTAGAAGAAAAATCTAAAGTATTTCGAAACCCGTCTCAGTTAACCACGGAGTTTTGAAAACTTTGGAGGGGGTTCTGTAGACTGTCTAAAAATCACTGAAGACAAGTCATTAGAGAACAAAAGTCTATACTCCAGACGCAAGGCTAATCATAGCCACTCGTGTAATGCCAAGACGCAAAGCTTGAAGCCCGCGCCTCAACATCAGTACAGTACCAAGACGCGAGGGTCGAAGCCCGCGTCCAGCTGTACTGTAATAACTAAGACGCAAAGCTCGAAGCTGGCGTCCTGGCATCACTGCAGTGCCAAGACGCGAGGTTAGAAGCCCGTGTTTCGATATCACTACAATCTCAAGACGCAGAGCCTGAAGCCCGCGTCTCACAGAGTTCGAAACGCACGTCTAGCAAGGTTCGAAGTCAGCATCCAAAATGCGAGGCTCGAAGCCTGCGTTCCGACTACAGAGAAGCTCTGCGTCTCGGTTATAACTGCCCTCATTACTGGGTCATTATTGCCCACGTAATGAGGGGAGTTAACCCCCATTATAGAAGATTTTTAGGGGACAGTTTTATCCCTGAAACCCCTATAAATAACTCAGTTTGCTACTAAAGAGTGGTCAGAAGTTTTGGTCAAAAATCAAAATCTTTAGCTGAGGAATACAAGAGTTCAACTCTTCTAATAACTTGTTGAGTACAAGTTTGTTCTTGCCTCAAATCTCTTTGAGATTTTATTGAACAGGAGCTGTGCTACTCTGTCCATAGTCCGAAGAGAAGATTCTCAAAAGATCGTGACATTCATCCAGTCAATGAAAAATAAGATTCACTGTCACCGCTACATCAAGAACTCAGCCTTAAATAAAGAGAAGATTTGAGTTTAAATATCTTCTCTCTCTTATAATCAGAATTTTTAAGATTGTTGTAATCTTTCATTGATTCAAGAAAATTTTGTTATGATCTCATAATTTTTTCCTGAGCCCAAACAATGGTATTTTCATGAGAATCTAATATAAACAAGATGAACATATGTGCTGATAGAAGTACACAACAACCTGCTCTTGAATTGACATCCATGACTCCATGGCATGCTGCGGGAGGAAACCAAAGAGAAACACATCCAAGTTATCCAAAACATCTGAGTGCTAAAATTTATGAGAACAATAGGACAAGTGATACGGCTGCACTCTACACATTGTACAACTGTGCTACAAGAAGAACCCTCTAATGATATTGAATTTCACTCGGTGCTCCTCCAATCAGCCTCGAATTGATGACATAATGTTGGGCATTTTGTCATGAGGAAACCCAATCCTCTCCCTCTTCATATTTCCAGCAATTTATGTTCTGCAACCAACACTTGTCATCATCTCAGTTTAACCAGTATGGATTGTTGAAAAATCTGCTTCTGGTGGCAACATGATATTGGGTGGTGGTCCTGTTTATGGGGTCAAATCAATACGTTCTAAGAAGAAATATTTAAATATCAATCTCATCGATCTCATAGTATCATACCAAATCCCATCAATCGAATCACTTTTTCGACAAATACAAGACATCTAAGTCGTATAAGTAAAGAGATCTATTCATTGATAAGAAAAAGAAAAAACGTGAACGGTGATTGGATTGATGATAAAATCGAATCCTGGGTCGCGAGTGATTCGATTGTTAATATACGAATTACTGCTAAGCTATTTAAATTAAACTTTCAAGAAGGAAGAAACTTCTCTATTTTGATTGAGGCGTGCGGAGCACTGTCCTTTAGAGTAGATCGCGCCCCTTTGAGAAAGTATCTCGATGCAGTAGGTTGATGGCGGCCTACCCTTCAGGATTCAACGATCGCTGGCCCTACAAGCATGCACTCACAATGCACAGGTCCTTGAACAACTCAGTTTTGTTTCCTCTAGAGATGCAGAGAAGAACTGAAGAGTTTAAGAAAATTTCAGAGGAGGAAGAAAATGGTTGAGTTGTATTTACTTTGTCTACTCAACAACTGAAATCCAAACCATTCACTCAACCTCTCCCTTCTTTCTTTCTCGCACGAGAGAACCCAAAGAACCAGCTCCTTTTTCCTTTCTTCTCCTCAATCCTCCCCCATAAAGCAAACTGCACAACACAAGCAAACCTCGCCCTCTCCTCCTCCGCATGCCACCGCCACTCTCACTTTCTCCCTCATTGAGATCCCGACCCCCTCTCTCCTTCCCACAACCAAGGAACCCATCATCACCACACTCTTTATCATCCTTTCACCACCGCTTCACTAGCCTCCACCAAGTCCGCTGCCCTAGCGCCTTCTTCCCTCCTTTGACGCCCTACTTTGACGCACATCATGACCCACAACTTTTCATAAACTGGACACTCCAACTAGATAGATACTTCATGGTACGAACTCACTGAGTCTAAAAAGTCAAGTATTGTGCAATGAAATTGTCTGGCCAAACTGATCAATATTGAACCAACCTAGAAAATAGGTGTGCAGCTCGAGGTTGACCATAAATTGACACATAGGATAGAATGAAAGAAGAGCTAAAAATAAAGTATGTGCCGTCATCGTTTAGTGCTCGTCTCATGGATATTGGCACCAACACACTCAAGACAACAGATCTGCCAAGGAGTAATCGAAAAATTCGATAAATTTCTCACCAGAGGCAGTACCCTCCACAAGGAAGGTGAAGCTAAATTCTTTCTAGATTATAGCCAGTCTTAGGAATGATTTATGAACTGAACTGTTGCTAGAGGAGTCAACGAGTTAGAGGCAGCGTATGCGTTAGTCTAAGATTTAGATCCGCTAAGACCACTCACACTTCCAAGAGTCATGATTATAGGGCCTCAGCATCTAGACCTTCCTATCTTCTTAACCCAATAGGTCTAGTACCAAACCTCCTCACTTAGGGATGACATCAAGGACAAAAATCTTGAACGGGACAATAAAAACAAGGGCCATGAATCCTCAAAAGTTAGTTCCAAATCAAGTGCTACAAATGTCAAGGTTATGGACACTTAGCCTCCAGTTGACCTAGTCTTGTCAAAATCGCCATTATAGATGGAATACCCGCTGAAGGTACTGAGTCAGACTCTGATGTGTACATCTTTAAGGGAGAAGAAGATTCTGAAACTGATGAAGATCCCATAAGAGATGATGTTGGTCTCAATTGTATTAATCAAACACCATTACTCACTTGTCTGTTGTTAGACGTGTCCCTTCCCAACAAGCTAAAAAGGACAATTAGAGAAAAAGTGCTACCTCCACACATTTATAAAATTAGAAATAAGAGTTGTACAGTGATTGTAGACAGTGAAAGCTATATCAATGCAATATCGTCTAAGTCTCTTGAAAATCTTGGATTAGAGGGTGTATCCCACCCCCACCCAGCTTGGATTAGAGAGTGTATCACACCCCCACCCATTCAAAGTGTCATGGATTGACTCCACGATACTTGAGGTCAAACAACGATGTCTTATTCCAATCAACTTCAATCATTATCAAGACAATATCTGGTGTGATGTGATTACCATGAATGTGTGGTCAAGTCATATTAGGTAAACCATAGTTGTTCCACAAAATGTCACCATTTACGGTCGATCCAATATGTGCCAATTTGAGCATGAGGGTAAGCAGATTAAGTTACTTCCCTTGAGGCCCAAGACTGGACAACTCAAACAGACATTCACTTTGACGTTGCCACCAACTCCACCTTCCCCACCTTCCATTGCTACTGCTTTCCCCTTACCTCTCACTAGTCATGCATATCTTGCTCGCAAACTGCTTCCTCCCTTATTACCGACAACACCCCACTATAGCGCATTCGAGTCTGCATCTGCACTTGCATCACTCAAACACGTGTACAAACCACACAAGGAGATCAGTGACGGAACTAAATGGAGCAATATGAAACCTACTTTAGAACTGAAAGTAGAAAATATTTAAAACTTTTAATGTAGGCGATTATGTGTTGGTTCGGATTTATCCAAAATAGTTTTCTTCGAAAACTATTAAGATGTTGCATGTCTACAATGTTGAACCTTTCAAGATCTTGAATAAACTGAACTGTAATACTTATATTATAGATTTTTCTATATATTATGACATTAGTTGTACTTTCAATATCAATGATCTAGTAGATTATAAGGGTTTTGATTATAAGCCTATTGATTGTTGAGCCTTCCCCTAAGCCATTTTTGAGAGACCCCCACTTACCCCACTCGCAGATACTCATCCTATGACAGAGAAGACTGATAAAGTTTTAGAGAATGAGACTATCACTACCAAAACTGGTGGCACTCACGTGTACTTGAATCGCTGTAAAAGAAAAGCACCAACTGTTGATTCACAGTTAGATCGAGGTGATTTGCAGCAGACTGATCCGGTAAAGCAAGAAAGCACTATTCCATCTGACTCGACGGGGTCGAGTCTTCTCCCACCCCAGGAGAATAATGCACGCATCCAGCCATGGTGCGTGAATGACGAAGGCGAAGCCGCGATGCTAGTTTAATTTAAGCAGCTCAAGAAATTAATATATTTTCTTTTATTTTTGGTTATTTAGTAGCTGTATTTTTTCTTTATTTTTAGTACCACATCAGTTGTGCTTCGGAAACTCAGCTTTGTAAAGTCAATTTAAAACTCTTGAATTAGTTGGATAAATAATGAAGAACATTTGAAATCAAGTTATGATAACTTTGTTTATCTCATTTGTTTAGAATTATTTTTAAGTGTCCTCAAAATCAAAACTCTAATCTCTGTCTCTTTTTCTTTCCTCCTCTCTCTCCACGCAACAGGTGCCGCCAATATCTCCTTCCTCCTCTCTTTTCTCACAACCCAACAACTGAAATCCAAACCATTCACTCAATCTCTCTCTTCTTTCTTTCTCGCACGACAGAACCCAAGAACCAACTCCTTTTTCCTCTCTTCTCCTCGATCTTCCCCACAAAGCAACCTGCACAACACAAGCAAACCTCGCCCTCTCCTCCTCCGCATGCCACCGCCACTCTCACTTTCTCCCTCGTCGAGATCCCGACACCCTCTCCCCTTCCCACAACCAAGGAACCCATCATCACCACACTCTTTATCGTCCTTTCACCACCGCTTCATCGGCCTCCACCAAGTCCGCTGCCCCAGCCCCTTCTTCCCTCCTCCTCTTCACCTTGCTGCCGTCGGCTATCCTCCTCCGCACGTCCTACTTTATGCAAGCAAAGGAAAGAAGAGAAAGGGAGTGGGTTTGGACCCAAACCCAACCATAAACCTGCTTGTAGAAGAAAAAAGGAAGAGTGAGTTCGGGTTTAGAAGCAAATCCAACCCAAACCCGCTCCACAAAGAAGAATTTGGGTTTAAGGGAGTAAAAGCTGCAACTACAGTACCCATAACCACTGCTACAGTAACGGGTGTCTACAGCAAACAGACCTGTTATCAACCAATTTGGTTTTCAGATCATAACTTTCACATCTGAGCTCCGATACAGGCGATCTTGGTACCGTTGCGGTCGTGATGACGAGCTCTACAACCGGCTTGCTCTTCAGGTCACTGAGATCTTTATAATAATCAGTAGATAATTTTTTTTATATGTTCTAGTTATTTGTGGGTTTGATAATCATCTCTAATATTTTATTGCTCTAATCTGCTGCCATAAAATTGTGATACTGAGAAAATTTGTTAACCCTGTGATTGTTGATCATACACATTGATTATACAAGTTTTAGCATCATAATTGAATAGATGCATTACTTTATTTTAGATTGAGAATGGTACGACTGCAATTGCGATATTTTGTTAGAATCCATCTGACTCATTATTAGTTTTACCTATTTTCCTATCTAAGACCGTTTTGTTGGTGGAGCGTAGATCTCTGAATCACACGTGCATACATGTTTCACATCACTATCTCCCTCCATCCCAGCTCAAAATCTTCTACGCTTTCCAAATTATAGAGCCTGGGGAACTCACTTTTCCATTCATTGTATTGTTCTTCAAGGACTGCATCAAACCAAGATGGGAACTTTGCCACGATAAGCCAAATGCAAAGGGTGTGTTTTGTGGTTAGCATTTCAATTGCTATTGCTTCTTTAAGACACATATTTTGGTCAGTCAGAATTGTTTGAGGTGCTCTTCCTCTTATGAAACTTGAAAATACCAGCCATTCATAGACAACATAAAGTACAAAGAAAAGCCCATGACTGTATCACATCGATGTAACTTCCGACGTAGATCCAATAAGCTAATCAGAGTCAATATAGAACAGATAAGACTTCATTTTTTTCTCATATCAGATTTGTTTTTTATTTGTACCACTAATTGAATCTTAAATAGCTTTGGACTGAATCTTGCGGAACTGTGTTCATTTGAGAGTATCAGGCACGCGCGTGCGCACACACAAACTTCCTCATTTACCTCAATCTGGACAGGGTACATCTTGTACCACCTCATGCAATTCAAATCTTATCAGATTCAAATCCAATTCATAACTACATGACATTTACACTTTCCACAGAGGAAGGGGGAAACATTTAAACCATAAAAAATATGTGCCTTGCATTTGCTAAAGTTTGATTTTGGGTGGATTGCACATTTTATGATTCTTTGCTTGGAAGAAGATTAACAATATTTAAGACATTGGATTGCTTCAGGATCATGCAGATGCATAAACTTGAGTCGTCGACTTTTAACACCCATAAAGCAAAGGTATGTCCCATATCGTGTGTGCAAGTGTGTGTTCTGGAACTTTTTGGCACAATAAAATTAGAAGGTATACTTTTCACTTGATTCCTGATAATTTCCAAATTAAGTTTAAGAAAACTTGCATAAATGATTACATTATTTTCAAATAATTGATGTGCGTGTGCCTGTATAATTTATTACTGAATCATTTATCAGATTGCGAGGTTTTAGTATATCTAGTACTGTTCAAACCCAGACCAAAAAACTTGTCAAGTACAAATTCAAGAACCAAATTTGAAAACTTTTTGATAACCAGATAGTCTATCAGTTGTTGAGTTGCATTACAGCCTAACATAAGCCATGAGGAGACACGAATAAAGTGATTAAAAGAAAACATTACCTTCAATGCCCATGAAAAGACCGGACATTCTCCTCTCTCAGAAGCGCACAACCTAAGAAACAAGGCACTCCATAATTGTTTACTCGCACCCATACCAAGTGGCATATCGAAAGCATTTAGACGATGTGTTTTGTCAAACACAACTGCATCTCCAAAAATGTCATATGACTAAACCGATGAAGCATATGACCAAGCAATGTTCTCCAATCTGTTACTAGCATCTACAGTGAACTCAAATCTGAAATTGGAATCTTTTTCCTTGATGTTCTTGTGCAGTGTATGGTGATCGATACTCTCATCATCTTGATCCATCTTCCAAAAGGATTGTATGAGGCTAAGGCAGATATCCAGGTTCTACACACTTCTCAAGCTCCATCAGTCTCATCATCTAAGGAACTGAAATGCCAGTCTTTGCAAACATCAAGATTCGGTTCTTATCACTATCAGACATGGTTCAGTTGGCAGGAAGAAAGCGCGCTTGATTAGGTTCTAAGAGGTCATGGTTGTGATGGTTGGCAAATCCCGTGACCTGCCATTCTGGAACTCCCATGTCGGTGTTCTTGCTGATGCTCAAGTATGCTTGACATCCACAATGAGAAGACTTCCTGATTCTCTGTGGCTTGGTTTCAGTCGATACCTTTATTGGCGTATTGCCAGCATGAGTGCAGACAAAGTAGCACCTCGTTAGCCCCTTCCCAACCCCATCATTTCTCTCAGTTCGATGACGATGTATTGAGAAGCCACATCGCTTTGCAAATTCACTGTAGAACTCATAAGCAGCACATGGGCAGCAAATCTCTGGGCCTATATAAGGAATGACATCATTTGACGTCTCCAACGAAAGCCTTGTGTATTCAGGAGACTCTTCAGTGCTGCTAGTGTCATCCAGAGACAAGGATCGTTGTTCCGAGGGATTATGAAAGACACTCAACTTTGCCCTAGTTTCTTCAGACATATCCATCACAACAAATTGGAAGAAAACCTGCACATGACATTTTAAGTATACAAAAACAAAATTATGAGAGAAAATCATGTTAATGTTTCTGTTCTTGAGTCTAAGCATGTTGATCTGAAACCAGAACATAGGGATATGCCACCAAGAACTGAAAAAGACAGGCAATTTTTTATCAATTGAAAATTAAAAGAAACGATTTTACAATGTTATAGTCAATGACAATTAAGTTATAGTTCAGATGACACTAAAGATGCAGTTGTCACAAGGAGCAACATTAAGCCTCACTCTCCTTAAGAGCTAGCGATCCACTGTCATAACAACCCTTTCAACCATCTATGACAGGGAAACATAGATTAGATCATTTAAGATACATAGAAGATGTAACCACATTGATGATCCAATTGGATGAATACCTCATGCGCTACACAGCACACAGTAGTATTTTGTCCACAACTCACATCAAAGGATATGAATATGCAATATGACCTCGAGTGTGCCTTGTGTTTTAATATCTTCCACTGCTTTACGGCTAAAGAAGGTGATAGCAACTCTTGAGGGACTATTTATATGGAATGGATTTCTCATATGAAGGAATAAGGGGCATCGCACAAGATTAGAAAGACATGGAGAGAAAAAGCTCATATAGAGCACCAAAACTCAAGCATTTCATTGTTTCTAAATAAATTTACTTTGTCTAACCCCATAGCACAATGGTGTTGATACCTTAGCTCTTCAAATATGGTTTCCTTCAATTCCTTGCCTCAAATTAATTACTCCACATTGTGGATTTCAAGTAGCAAAATCCAATTTTTAGCCAAAATTCTTTCCTCCATTGGTAGCGTTCATCTACAAAATAGCATCTATTTTCTACCCAAAACATTATTTTTCTAGAACTAAATTTTTCGATTTTAGAGAAAGAACACATTGCGCGTCATTTTACTTCCAAAGAAATAAGCTTTCATATTTAGCTCCGAAATGAAAAACTAATTCAAAATGCAATCATAGGGGAAAAGAAATTAAAAGACCTAGCATAAACAAAGAATAAGTAAATTACAATTAAAAATTTTCAGGTTTGTATGCGAAGAAAAAAAATGAGGGTGAAGAGCAATTTCCATGTGGGTAATTTAACAAAAGTTGTCATCTGATCTTGAACATGAAACCTCTCCTAACTAAATCCAGTTTTATCATTGAGCAGATTCTCAATGATAAATAAAGGAAAATTGATTTAGCCCCCCAATTTTCACTAAGTGACTTTACCCAATATATATATATATATATATATATTACCCTAAAAGAATTAAGAGATACAAGGAGACTTTTACATATTTTTCAGTCAATTCCTCTAAAAAAGAAAAAAAAGCACATCACATGTGATCAACACAGGAATCAGATTCACTGCAGCAAAAAAACAAAGAGTTAAGTTACATAATGAGAGGAAAAGAAGGGCAACATAAACTGAAGCCAAAGGGAAAATCTTTGCAGAATGAAGGGAAAAGGCCATTTCCTCCACCTTTTTATAGGATGCAGTGCTTTCTGCAACCACTAGAATTCCATGCCAAGAATAGAGCAAAAGCAAAAACACCCATGACTTTTATGAGTGGATAACACTCACAGGACCACTCAAGAAAACAGACCTGACCCATTTGGAAAAAATTGTGGCTCTTAGCATACAAACCTAAGATTCATGTATGATGTATTCTGACATCAAACAAGAAAATGAAATTTAATCACTCTTGCCTGGTCTGAATGCATGCACTTCCAGCATGCTTGTTTAATAACTGCACCAGTTAGGATAAGTGAGAGGATAGTAGTTACATAATTATTAATTAATCGAGGAGACGACCCTCGACTGCGCTGAATGGAAGAAAGGATTCATATTAGCCAAGCCCAAGAGTTTTAATAACTGACATTAACTCAGATATCTTAACAAAAGGACTAGCTTGAGAAAGTGTTAGTTTGTGGTGCTCAGATTCCATAAAAGCTTAAGGAGAAAGAAAAAGAGAGTGAGCATGTTTACACTTAAAAAGGCCATTGATAGCAATCCATTTCACCAATTTGATGCTCTCATCTTTCTTCTTAGCTAGCTTCTCCCATTAGTGCTTCTCTCATCTTCAATGTCTGTGGTGAGTTCTTGAAAGCAGCAGAAATGGGGGTTCCTTTCAGCCCAGAACAACAATAAGATCTCTACTTTCATGTGTTTATGATCCTTGTTTCATTGCTTTTTTGGACTGAAGGGAGCTCCTAATTCTTCTGTTTTTCTTTGTTGTGATGTGTATTTTCTCTGCATTGGCTTCTAATGGGTAAGTTCTATTTATGTTTTTTTTTATTTTTAATTTTCAGAGGAAATTTAAGATAAATGTTTAGATTAATATACTCATGACGCTATTATATGGCCGGAAAAAATTATCTTTTTCTTTTCTTTTCTTTTTGGCCCTTTGCTTCGGAATTCTGGATGCACATATTCATACTATTTGTTTACTTAATTAGTAGATTTCATTAAAGATAAATGGTGTATTCTTCTACATGGAAAAAGGGGAAGGGAAAAATGTTGTATCATAGTGATTCATTTGAATGAGACATGTACATGTTTGTAGTTTGATAATTTTGATTATTTTCCCTTATTTATCATTTGATATAGGCACAAAAATCACATATCTTGAACTTCTTCCATAAATGAATTTGATGCTATGATTTATATGCTTTCTTGGTCCTATCAATAGTTATGTTATGCAAGCTTCTCCTACATATGTTTTTGACTGTTTTATGCATTTAGGTATCTATATTTGGAGGAACTATTGGCAACAACAAGGATCCAAAATGCTTGCAGTAAAAACCCTAGAACTAAACATATAGAGGTCCAACTTTTTTTAACACCAGAATTATTGGAGTACAGGATCAATGAGATATAACTTACTACTAGAGATTTAGATGCTAAAACAGAGCAAAATTACCTGTACTCCATGTTTGTTGCTAATTAACTTTAAAGCAAACATTTCCTCCACTTTGAGTTTCACTACAAAATCAATTCCAGGCTTCAACATGCACCATAAATTTCCTAAGCAGCAACAAGAACAGTTAACAATAAAACCAAAATCAAAAAAGGCCATTGGAAGTAGAAAATGATATAAGAAAGCTTGCATTTTGCATTCACAACATTAGCATTTAAGGTGTTAGCTGCCTCACGATCCAGTCCATTACTCTTTACATACAAATTCCTCGCAAAAAATAATTCGTGAGAGCCACATACAAACTGGAAGTTCAAACTCTAAGTATACTTTCTCTTAACCTAAAAAAAATTGATTTCTTCCACCCAAGAACCTAGAAAGGTGAGGCAAAATGCTTACAAAGTAAAATACTGTAATTCATCTACAAATCAGTATGCGGGGAGTGAGTGATTGGAGAGAATTGAAAAAATGAAAGAGAAAAAGGTATTCAGAATTCCATGATTGTTGAAGAGTCCAAGTAGAGGTTCCAAACAATCAGGTTCAAACTTTCTAGCGAAGAGGTAGCAAACTGTAGTCGGCTTGAAGTTATAGGAACAAAGAGTACCATTATCCCTTATTGACTGAATGAATTCCGCTGTGATATTCTGTTCTCATATGCCACTGGGTGGGGCCCTCCCTTTGACCAGTCACCCAAGTCACAGTCCGTTTTGAGTTCAGAGCTCCGTGGAACATGTCAAGTAAGAGGGATAGGATCTAATGCTCATCAGGGTAGCAGGAGGGTTTACAGTACTTGTTAAAGAGGCGATAGTACTTGTAATCAGCAACAATGTTCACAGCTAACTCACGGTTGAGCTCAAACCATTCAGATCCTTTTCTCCAATGCGAGAGCCTGATCTCTGGCCACATATGGCGGCTGTAACGACCACGGCCACGAGGAGAGTCTTCATCGTATGATTCAACAAAGCTATGGATAGAGTTTATGAGGTACTTGTAGACGGTGGGGAAATTGACGACAGAATGCAGCTCTCAGAGATCAGCACGAAGCGCTCATTAGAGAATCCATCAGAGCATTGGCCAAGAGACGCTTCTCTGCATCAACCAGTGATATCGATCCCCATTTAGTCTCCTGCAGATAAATCGTAAATAAGAAAAATAGATGAGCTATGTACTTCTTTCATATTATATTCATAAGAAATTAACCACATGATAGGTTTGCCTAATGTTCTGTTACTTATGTTTTCCTGAAGTCTATTTACTTAATTGATAGTGTATAACAGTTTTAGTCAGCTGTTCCAAAATTTAACAGTGCATATAAATTTCAAGGTAAAATGTAAACATTAATTAATAATTCTCACTTCTCAGTGCTTATATCTGTACTATTTTCAAATTCTTCTAGCAAAAACTGTCGACCATATTGGATACTTGCATAGGAAAATAAAACAGGATGCCCTTCAAGAAATATGGTATCGGAACAACAGGATATCTCTCAAGAATCTTGTCTGGTGTATATGACACCTAACACTGACATTATTTTTCCAGTCAAGAGATAATGCTCGCAAGAACCATGACATGACATACACAGGATTGAGATTAGTATCCTTCAGAGAACTCTCTTAGTGGCAGTAGTGCCTCTACTGTAATAATCTGCAAGGTATAAGGATGGAGCGGCAAGGCTGGCTGTAACCGATGGTGGCAATGTCACTGAGCATTATTTGGTGGCTTCAGAAGTCTGTCACTAGTTTTTTATGGCCTTGGTAGTTATTTTATTTCTCAAAGAGCTCATGACAGTCTCTCTCTCTCTCTCTCTCTCTTCTCTCTCCTCTCTCTCTCTCTCTCTCTCTCTCTCTCTCTCTGTGAATTACTCTGATTTGGTTCTGATGTGT
>JAVJIF010029606.1:0-76071 GCA_038442645.1 Agave tequilana | reverse complement strand
TTAAGAAGATCTAGGTTGCGGGTTCACTTCCAGGCCTGATCTGGTTGCGAGTGTGCAGGATCAAACCCGAACCTTGATTACGCGTCAGTTTAGATATGTTGGGTCGGATCTGATCTATGTGAAGGTCGCGTATGGATGTTAATGCCATAAGCGGCAAGATCGAGATCAGATCTCGCGGAAAGAAGCAGGGGGGTGAGGTCGATGGTGAGGTTGGTCGGGGTCGATATCAAGTTGATGGCGGCGCTCGATCGAGATAAGCGTCAGTTGGTCAAGGAAGTTGCAGACGGGTGAAGCGGTCAGGATCTGGTTAGGTGGGAGTTGTTAAGGTTGTCGTGGCGAAGGTCTGGATCTCGAGATGGTGGCGAGTCATCAAGATCAGAGTAACTTTTTGAAGTTAGAGAGAAGACAAGGGCAAGGTCGGTGAAGATCGAGGGTGAGAATGCGGCATGCGAGTGAATCATCAGCTAGCAGCGTGGCAAGAGAGGCGGGGGTGAAGACGAGGGACGCGACTGCAAGGATGGGTTAGGGTTTAATGGAGGGAAGAAGATCATGAAGATGATGAACATTATGATTCTAATTTGGCTGATTTTTTAGGAATTTTGGTGAATTTTGAACAATAATTTTTTGACAGATCCTCAAGAATAGATATATGTTTTGAGATTTTGTGGAAGGATTCAGAAATTTAACTTTGATACCAATTTGACGCAAGATGGAAGAGGGAAAGAACTAAGGTCATGGGATTTGACGAAGAAAACTAGGGTCGGGCCAATACTAGGAGAATCACTCTCCCACTCGTGCCTCACACACAAAATTTTACAAAACCAAATTAGGGTTTAAGATTTCAATCGTTCAATAATCTCCATCAAAGCAACAAGAGTTTTTATAGGAAAAGCTACATGCATAACTCGTGCTTCAAAATAAAGAACATCAAGATATAATAAAAAAAACTAAAAAAATCTCTTGTGCACCACATGCACACTTTATACTACTAAAATAAGTCACGGAAAAGTAGATCCAACCTAGGTATTCCTACGTGAATATGTGTTTCAAGCACGGTTCAAAGCCACAGCTTAGTCATCTCCGGAACAGTCACCGTCGAAACGAGAATGAGACGCGAGTCATCTTTGTGGCGGAAATGACCGAAATCGAGCTTGACGCGGACCTGACTCGGCTGATTCAAAGCGAGTCGCCCTCATCGCGAAAAAAATGAATTTGAGCGATCCATATCTGGATCTCATCGTCGTCGCAGATATGGATCTCTCTCGTCATCGTCGCAAATCTGGATCTCTCCCTCTGTCTCTCCCTTGCTCTCCCTCGCTGCTCTGAGAGAATGGAGGGAGGGAGAGATACAGAGAGAGATCAGAGGGGGAGAGAGACAGAGAGAGATCAGAGGGGGAGAGACTATTGGAGAGAGAAAGAGAGTCGGATCTCTGTCTCTCCCTTCTCTCCCCCCATCTCTCCCCCACCCGATCTTCTCCCTCTTAACCTTATTTTTTCTTTTTTATTTAGATTTTTCTTATATTTACCCCTCAAATCTTGCATATTTCTAAATTTACCCTCTCGAATCATCATATTTTCCTAATTATCTCTCAAAACAAATTTGTTTCGGATATGTGATACATGAATATTGATGTCTACATTTTTTTTTAAGATTTATCGTGCTTTTTTCAGAATGTTTTGAGCTTTCTATTTAGCGTTTGCGCGTATCGCCCGACGAGGCCGATCCGAGACACCGCGACTGATCCATCTCAGTGCCCACCGAGTCAACGGCCGAGACCGCGACTTGAACCATGGTTCAAGAACTGGTCGGATCCCCATCAAATTGTTGTCATACAGACATTTAAGCACAAGATACAATTTCATTCACCAAATCCTTGTTTCTGAACATTGATTGCATACACAAAACACCCACTAATTTCTATTTTCTGTAATATTGTGCATTAAACCCCCCCCCCCCCCCTGATAAGGAGAAAATTCCTCTAAACATGTTGGCAGACTCACTTGAACCTGGGAACTCCCAAGACATGCAAGCGGCTCTACCAACAATCTAAAAGCACCACAAGGTGTGATTTATAGCTGCCGACATGTTAATAGACGATTTCATAGGGTCCGTTGCCCTACAAAAAAATGAGGAAAGCTTTCTTTATATAACAGTGGTATATATTGATAGCAATTTAGTTAAAGAGAGATTAGCAAGAAAATGTGATGTTTCAATATCCATAGTTACAAAAGAATTTTTAATATGTGAAATCAAACTGAACATCCTCAGGTGTATTATTATAGTATTTTATTATTATTATTATTATTATTATTATTATTATTATTATTATTTTGGGTGTTCTTTTAGCTTTTAATATATACAGCTGACTTTGGGAATTACGCATCTCACTTTAACCTTTGCATAATCCATATATGGCCCTTGTATTGTTGGGTATTTACAGATATGTCCTTCATTAATGGTTAACAAAATGAATCACTCATAAAATTTAATGAATCAAAATAGTTTTCACTTAATTTTTGCAATTTACGAAAATCAACTATCGACATCTTTCCCATCTCTGTGCTTTCCTCGAGCACATAGGCGTTGACACTTGATTAGACATGATGCTGATACACAGAATTAAGGGCATGTACTTGCCGTTATAGTTCTAAGATGGATAAACCAAGGGCAATTTTGTCCTGTAAATTATAAAAATATGTTAACTATCATTTAATTCATCATAACTTGGTTTTGCATCAACTATTAGCTAACAAAAAGATATATCTGCAACATACCCCAAAACTACAAGGTCGTAAAGGAAAATGTGCAGAACTGCGAGGGCAAGTAGAAATATATCATTTTCTAAAAGATATGAGGGTATACGTGATAAAATTCAAATCTTTAACGGGGAACTGAACAACTGTGTTCCTCAATGATGCTTCTGGTACTAATTTGTGCCCAGGTAACGTTATGATGTAGTAACCAAACGGTGCTCGGTACAGCGGCCCAAATTGGAACCAGAGTAGGAAATCTGGAAGGGCAGTAAAGTGCAAGAAATTCTTAAATTAACAAAACAGTTGAAATGTTATAAGAGTTGTGCTTTATATGAAATTTGTAGGAATAAGCAATCCCGCTCAAGGGGCGTTTGGCAGTTATTTTAAGTTGGGCTTAAAAAGGAACATGAATGGACATGGATGGGAAGTGATGTAAATTCCACTCATGCATGTCTAATAGTGGGGTTTATGCAAAAAGAAAGAAATGTACATGAAAAGGGGAAAGGAGAGTGGTAAATCCATTTGACGGTTATGTCCCCTTCCCTATGAAGCAATTCCCTGCCCCACCCACTTTCCAGCCACAGATGGGAAGTTGGAGGAAACATAGTAATACCTGTTATTTAAGGTTTGAGATCTCAGAATCGGTACCTCGCAAAGGTTTATGGCATCACAATCATCAATATCGGGAATATCAGACTTTTCATCGTGATACCAGTCACTTCTTTCTTTAAAAAAAAAATCTGAAAGTAATTAAAGTTTACTTAAAATTGTTAAAATAACAACAACATTTTGACTTTTAATTTTAAACAATTGTCGAAATTTTGATCACATTTTGACAAAATATTGTATAACGCTAGCTGGTGCAATGCTCTGTATAGATAGGATGTTTGAAAAATACACTCCAATTTACATGAATAAGTGGATATGCTAAAAGATTATTATTACAAACTTAAGCATTGAACAAATTCGAAGCACAAATTAAATAATTGATAAAGTTCTTGTTTGAATTTAATATCCTCACAAGTTATAGTATATCCTCCTTGGTTGGCTTGTGTTTTGGATACTTGGATAATATTGAAAGATGTTCTCACTTTCCTCCTTGTATTCGTTAAGTGTAGCCAGCAATCTAGCTCTTTTTCAAACATCGAGCCAAGAAGTTCAAACAAACTAGCTCAAGCTATTGAGTATATTGATAAAAATTAAATTTCAACAAATCTACTCTTTTCCCCTCTGAGATTGCTTCAACAAACCTCTCCTTGTAAATGAATTGAATGGATTTATAGTATTGGCATTGATGTTGATTTATAGCTTAGAAATTTCTAAATGAGTTTTAAATGGATTGATAGTGTTGGCATTAATGTTGATTTATAGCCAAGTAGTTTTTGGTTTTAACTTTAATTCATTATAATCCACAAGTCTTGAGAGACAAAGGATAATTGACAATGAAAACAGCGTCTAAATGATTAGACACACACAAAACAGTGACAGGGTGTAGACGGGAGAATCAGGTACAATCTCTTCTTCTTTTAGAATTTTGGGAGAAAACTCAAAATTGAAGCAAATTTTTGTGGTATCGGTTTCTATTGGTTTCTAGATTATGTTGATTTCGTCTCTAGGAGGCCAAGACCAATAAGATATTAGTGTATAGGAATCAGGCGATATTTTAAAACTTACTTTCACTCTTCCCTTCCCTTTCCAAATTCCTATTCTTTAACACACACCATTTATTATTTATTGGAATAAAAGTTATAGGATGTTATCGCCCTTTCCAATTCCATTTCTGAACCCAATTGCCAAACATGACACCAAGGGGGCAAGAATATACAATGTGATAAGCAAGAAACAAAATCTCCTTAAATGCCCAAAACATTATTCAGACTATTAGCAATTCAAAGCATCCCAAATAAGGGTAAGAGATAAACCTGTAGCAGGGATAAAAAGCTTATCTCCAGCATGGATCTGAGACACATCAGTCACCTTATTCACCTCCCTGACCTGTTCCATATCCACTCCAAACCGCGGAAAATTGTAAAGAGTGTATCCCCGGGCTGGATAGTGTAAGTGACCAAGTCTACGCCCCTCATGCAGCCGCAGAGAAAATCTAGAGTTATATTCATCGTGGCGAGCAATATTTTCTCTGGCTTCTCCATGACCAGCAATCCGAACTTCTCCGAGATGAGCTTCCATGTGTCCCCAACTCGGATGGAGTATGCCGTGTGCCAAATAAACTCCCTGTGCTCCGCCGGGCATACGCATGTGACTCTAATCAAGAAACCCATCAGCAGTCTTTCTAACTGCACTGGATGGCACACCAAATAAAAAAGCTGTTTCATTCGTGTTTTTCAGTTGTCGAGGAACATAGTAGAGTGAAGCAGGGCACGAATCAGTGAGTGATACATTGCATGCCATTGGCAATAGATCAAAGCAATGGGAGATATATAGCAAATGCAACAATGCAGAGAAACAAAATTGAAGTTTTTGATGTATCTTGTAACCATGCATCTTATCTTACTTTCTAATGTAGAATGTAATTTAGAAAATATTAAAAAAAACAAATTTGGGTGGAAAAATCGATTGGGGTTCTCTTTAAAACCGAATCCGCAAGAATCAACGACAATTTTACAAATTGAGGTCTTAATCAAGAGCAACAAGAACCCTAACGAATTGAAATTGGAGATTGAAAACCCTAACCCTAGAGAAGAAGAGGAGGAGATGGTCAATTACCAGGAGTGAACCAGTGGATGCTCGACTTGGGGAAGAAGAAGATGGCGACGGGCGGGAAAAACTCCAAACTGCGAAATAAACAAATCTTTTTGTTGCAAATTGTTTACTAGTGTCAAATTCTTATTGCAGACCGAGGACGCGGTTTTTTTTTGTCCTGAATTTGGGAAGAGACTTGGTCGCTGTCTTGTCCATCTCGCAGGGTGCAGGCCAAGGCGGCAGAAGATGATGGGCTTTTGACAAAACACTTCAAGTGTTTTTGCCTATTTACATGTAAGCGCCTTTCTGGGGTTTTACACAAAAGACCATTAGAAAGTTCTCTCTTTTAATTTTCTTGGTGCTTGATTTATTTATTTAGATTTTAATTTTGCTCTGTAATTTCCAAAAAAAAAAATTATAAAAAATACTATTCTTATATTATTATTTTATTTGTGAGATGTGAAATTGATGCCTACTCAACTATTGGTTAGCTCTTTAAACTATGAGGCATGCACATGAACACTTACCCTCCCCAATTCCTCATATTTTCTTAAAGATTTTGCAGTTCTCCTTTAGCCTCTCTGTTCGGCTGTAGGCAGAAGATTGAGATTCCATCTCCTTTGGGGTGTTTTCAGTTTTCACCGTCTTGCCCAGGCACAGTAGAGCTTTTTGGTAAAAAATCAATTTTCCAGGTATAAGCTCGAGCAAATCGTGATTGACATGGGCGGACCCATTAGTGGGCTGGGCCGGGCTACAGCCCGGCCCATTTTTTTATATATAGGCGTAAACCTAATTTTTATTTTGTTCTTTTTTATATATTGTGTTAGACCCTTTCTATATTGATTTTTTTAGCAAATTTATTCCTAGTTCCACTCCTGATTTAGTGGAGAATACTGTTTATTATTTTGATAAATTCATATAATTCATAAGTATATGTTATAAAAAATTGCAGCCTACCCTAAAAAAAATTTCTGATTCCGCCCCTGGTGATTGAGCCTCTGCTCATGCAATTTGGGGGCCGTCTTTGAGCTGGTGATTTTTACAAATTTTTATGTGGGTCTTACCGCATTGCCGGGACTAAAAGCTCTGCAGTGAATTGCTCTTGAGGGGCTTTTTTAGATCATTCATGACGTTGTCTTAAATTCCAAGTCATGACCCCTGATTTTAAGCTAACTCAATGCTCCTCTGAGGGCAGTGATATGTTTGTGACTGCCAGATTTGCAACTTGAGTCATGCAAAACTAGATCTTTGATTATGTATTCGGGTAAAAAAAAAATATTTAGATGAAATGTTACGTTATTTTGGGAGATAATATTTGTTGGGGTTAAGTGAATATTAACTCGTGAGAAAGCTTGATTTTCTCAATGGTGTTCATTTTAACTTAAATGTTTAGTTCTATATCAGATAGGATATGAAAAGAAAAGTGGTTTATATTTCAATTATTTATCATCTTACTTGTTATGAGTTATATATTATAAGACGGGTAAACCACACATGTACACGCATGCGCTCCGCCGCGCGTGCGCGAGCGAGCTTGAGTCCGTGTTTTGTTTTTTATTTCTTTTCTTTTTTTACATTTTGACTGATTCTCGATATGACTGTTTTCATGTCTCAAGATCTACGCGTTGGGTTCAACCTCTCACCCATTATCGCATATCTTGATACTTTTGTTATTGCAACATGTGTGCTTTGAATGTTATAAATAGAGCCTCTCCGTTCAGAAGCAAACAAAGAAGAATAATTATATTCTCTTCTCCCTCTCGAGCTTTTCTCTGACACATATCCTGCAAACAGGAAATCTCTATTCTCTTAAATTCTTAATTATATTACATTGATTTTGTGGGTGACCGATCCGTCTCTGAGCACAGACTTTGGCTTACCCTCGGGTCGGGTGTTCGTTCATTCCTTGGGGGTCTTTACCGCTAGTCGATGACGACCGTTTCAATGTCCAAACGTCCAAACGATAGGACGAGTCTTAATCTTATATGACAGTGTTCTTGCACGACTGGTCTCTCACAGGCTAGAAAAACATGCTAAAAGCTTTTCTCCTGTTTTATTTATTTAGATAGATATTTATTGCAGTATAAATTGATGGGCATTTTCAACTTGTAAAGAAGCTACTGGAACCTTCTTCGATCAGTTCTCCAGTCCACAAGAAGTCCATCAATGAACTTCATCATGGGAGTGGCCAAATCGATGCATGTTCATGTTTTAATATAACAAGTTAAAAAAAACCTGAAATTCTAGAAAAATCAGAATACAACCAACAATTTAGAAGACTAAGATTTAAATCAGTATTTTCTAAAAATTGAAAATTTCCTACAAAACAACTTCTGCAATAAACAAATTCTAGCATTTAATGACTGTCATCATTTGATGCCTTTGTCCAAGACTCCAAGGTTGCACCAAGAATGTGTTGACCAGTGGCCATAAAAGATGGAGACATCTGCATCCTTCACTGAAAATAATTGAAAGAAGGAAATAACTAGCTCAATATTATGACAGGTGACTGCATGGTGCTTTTGATCTCCACTTGAGTGTGAGACCTACACTGACTCACCATTATCATGTAGCCTTGTGTGCATTTGGCAATGAAGAAATCTTTGTCCAAGTTATGTGGGAAATTGACTGGCTTCTGCTTCCTAATTACCATAAGCCAACAAAGAACTGGAAAAGTGATGATTCTTATTACTAGAAACCATTCACAGTCATACTCCTTAATTGGCCATGATCAGTACATTAAAGATACAAAAACCATTATCAGTACATAAATCAGCATCCCAAGCAACTGCCACTATATAATATCAAAATGTTCCCTAGTGTAGCTTAGCAGGCAAGAGCAATGCTAAATCTGAATTCAATTGGACAGAGGCTAGCACTGTAGGATATGTTCTTTTGTCACTTCTCTTCATTCTTATTCCTGTGCCCATGTCCATAAAGGGCCTGTTTGGTTGACGGTGGAAGTGAGGAATTGGTAATAGTTCCCTTTGGAACTTGAAAATTGGTTAGTAAGTTTTCCGGTGTTTGGATGTTATTAGGAAGTGTGATTTGGAAAATGTTATGTCTTTTCCGGTGTTTGGATGGTAACGTGAAAGTGAAAGTGGAAAAGTTGACCACAAAGTTGACCGCAAAATAATATTAAAATAAAAATTAATTAAGAAAAATAAAAAATAGACTGTCATTAGAATGCAAGTGAGATTTACATGATCAAAAAATTAACTGTTTTGTGCTACAACTTATTATAAATGAGATTTACATGACCACAAAATTAACTGTAGCACTTTGGAAGTGAGGAAATGGTTGTGTAAAAGAGAAAAGAGAGAAGGAAAATGAGTTTTCTTATTTTCTTTTTCCGGTGTTTGGATAGATAGGAAAGTAAGCAATTACACTTCCTCATTTCCTTACTTCCGCCCACTTCCTTGCATCCAAACACCCCCAGTTTCCTTTTGTTAAAATAATTGCTTCTGGGTGTTATTCAATTATTTTGTTGGTTCTTTATATTTTGTGTTGAGCAGAGACATTGTGTCACAAAATACTGGTTGTGGAGTGAAGACACATCAGTGAAAGAAATTAGAAATATTTGATGATACTGATGCAACACATTGCGAAATAACTTATTTAGTTTGTACAGTGAAACACTTTATTTTAATAAAATTGATGTGTATTAGAATATAGATGTATGCTAATTATATTGTCGTCGTGGTCACATATCGTACTTTCTGACCATATTAAACATTAATAGGTATTAATTATTAATTAGTATGATAATTTTGATACAAACATCTAATATTGTACTGGACACTCTTATTGTTATAAAAAAATGGATTACTTGATGTTCATGAGGGTTCAATCATGAATAATTAGTCTATGATTGAATGACCATAGTTGGCATCACATTTGTATTGTATAGATTGAGATTGTTCTACTTACATAGCTCAAACATGGCACCTAGAATCTTAACCATGAATGAAGACATAAATAGATATTCATTTCAAATCAAATATATATTGTCAAATAATTAACTCCCCTGACAAAAGTCAAATGATTTCATAACGGAAAATCTAAACTGTAACTAAAATAGATGTTGGTTCCTTGGGATCTCAAGCTCCGTAGAAAAAAGAATTAGAAGGTAAATTATTCATTTGAAGTATCAGTTTAATTGGTGTTCTGAAAGATGGTTACATAATTAAAAATCGTTATAAAATATAAAACCTTCCATCTGATTGTCACTGACATGGCTAGTTGGATTAGTTAATTTTGAGTTTGATAAGCCTAACAAACGACTTGAAAATATTAGGAGCTAAGAACCAACTTAAAAGGAAAATCAAAATCTTCGAATTTGTATTAAAGAACAGATAGTTGTTCTACTTGAGATAGAATTGCATTCAACTGATTATAAAGTACAATTTGATTTGATTGGTCTGTACGTGACCTAAAATTTTTTGTATAAATCTAGATATGTGTAATAATGTGAATTAATTTTCTCCTATTTATTTTATTTTTAAAAAGAAAATTTTGTTTGATTAAATCATTGAAATTCTATTATTCCTTGGTCATCCATCTATTTTGATACTGTTATAAATTTATATGATTTAATTGCTAAACATTATTAATATTTAGTTTTTGACTTTAGTTTTTCAAACCACATTCCTTTTATGTAAACTAGAAAATTTTAATACATTTGCTAGTTTTATTTAACTTAAAAGCTCTTAGTCTTTTTTCATTCAATCAAAAGTTATTCTCTATTATTGTAGTAATTTTTCCTACATAAAATCCTTTTAAGTATTTAACATTTAGTAGCACAAATTTTCTCATTTAATATGATTTACTAGTTTTCATTTGATGACAAATTAATGGTTGGAGTTATATTAAATTATAAGAATGTACTATTATTTTGTAGCGACTATATTAGTGCATCCTATTGAATTAATTATCCTAATTTTAATAACAATAGGATTATAAAATTCTTGTTTGAGTTGTGAGAGATAGAATTAAACTTATGCACCCATATTGTACCCTTACAACTTGTAAATTTTATTTGCATTTTTATCTTATATATATTGCAAGTAAAAATTCTTATATATACATATATTACAAATTTTAAAAACTCTGAGTGCATGATTCTAGTGACTAAATTTAAATTACAATTATTAGAATGATATTTATTTTACATAATCTTGTACTAATGAAAATCTTTAAACCTTTCTATAAAGATTTTACGACATAAGTAAGGACATTATTTTAACTATTTATGAATTGTATACATCTCCAGAGATTTAAAGAGATTGATTGTATGATAATAAGTATTGTCATATTTTAAGATTTCTTTGAAGATTTTAAATGTAACACCCTTTCAAGCTAAAAATCTATAATGCATGTATAATTTGCGAAAACGTGAACAAATTGCATATACATTAAAAAAAGAAATTTTATATCATAATTACTAAATTGAAGCAATGATGATTTTTCAAAAATTAAAATTCAGATAGTATTAAGAAAATAAATAGCGAGACAAATTAGGATGCTTTACTGACCGACAAGGGACCATTTTGAATCATTTTATAAATATGAAATTTCAATCTTTGACTTAATGATTATTTGATAAGGTGAGTAGAATGGATGATAACAAATTTTCTCTCAAGAGCATGTTCAATTTATAGCATATTAAAAATTTGATATTTCAGCATTGACCAATTTGATCAACTATATGCATGAACTAAAACATTATTTTTTGATATATTAAAATAAAATAATATTTTCATACTTATGAATTACTCCCAAATGGGAGTTTCACATAAAACGACAGATTATTCTTGCACTAAAATGAAAAGCTCTTAACATTGCAACAATATACAGCATAAAAGTCACCATATTCCACGTTATTTTTTTAGCAAAACTACGTTAAAAATAAAATTTTAACATCATTTTATAAAAACCAACATTAATTAGGTGATTTAACATTGGTTCATAAAAAACTGACGTTAAATGCCTTGGCTTTAATGTCGGTTCAAAAGAACCGGCGATAAAGCTTTAAATTTAACGTCGATTCATAAAGAACCGATGTTAACCCCCCCAACAAAAGGTCAAAATCCTAGCCTCATGGCCTCCCTCTCCCTCTCTCTCTCTCTCTCTCTCCCCCCCCTCTCCCCCTCCCCCTCCCCCCAGATCTCTCTCCTCCGACCGCCCTTCTTCGCTGCTCTCTACCCCTCGTCGATGATTCCTCCCCTTTTGCCGCCGCACCCATCCCCCTCTCCCTCCCAAAAAAAACCTGATCCCGCCCCTTTGCCCCTTGTTTCTTCCATCCAAAAGATCTCCTCCCCCTCCAGCGAGCCCCCCCACCCCTCCCCCTACGGCGAGCCTCTCTCCAACCCCCCCAAACCCGACCCGACCCCTCTCTCCCCCAAGTGACTCCCACTCCCCCCTCTTTACCCCTCCGGCGAGCCCCCCGCGCCTCTCCCCTCCGGAGAGCCCTCCTCTGACGAACTTCAACTTGCCACAAACACCTAGGCGGCGATGCACGAGGAGGGACGACCAAGTAGCATGGTGAGAGGTTCATATCCAGTAATGGTATATTTGTGATATTGTGATACTTGATATTTAGAGGGTTTAGATGAAATTTACATTTGTGATACTTATTTCATATTCTATATTTGTGACACTGCTTTATTTCATGTTTCATATTTGTGATACATACTAGTTTAATATTTTTATTATCTTTTGGTAGGTGTCCTTTCACTAGGTGTTGGCGCGCGGGTGAGACCGGCTAGGTGGCGACACACAAGGAGGGACGACCAGGTAGCATGGTGAGAAGTTCATATCTTGTGATGTGTATATTTGTGATATATGTGATAGTTGATATTTAGAGGGTTTAGATGAAATTTGCTTTTTGTGATACTTGTTTCATGTTTTATATTTGTGATACGTATTTGTTTCGTGTTTCATATTTGTGATATCTACTTGTTTAATATTTTCATCATCTTTTGGTAGGTGTCGGTACATGGGTGAGACCAGTTAGGCGGCGGCACACGAGGGACGACCAGGTAGCGTGATGAGGGTTCAGATACAGTACTGATGTGTACCTATTTTGAATCTATATGTAGTTTTTAAATAGATCATGTGTGTGTGGACATGTGTGTATTACTGCATGGGATGATTTCATATACACACACACACACACATATATACACACACACACACACACATATATATATATATATATGGTCGTGTGTGCCGATTGGATAATATTATATCAGGGCGGGCTCCTAATATATAAGGGATGGTGTTGAAATTTTTAATAAATTGAAGTGAATCTCATTTTTTGTGTATATATGTTGTGACTCTGAATGTGAATCTCATTTTGTGTATGTGTGAATCTGTTTGTGCATCTGTGAGCTCTCAGTTTTTTGTTTTCTGTACCAAACACTGCATGCATGTAAATTTGAGTACTATGGAATTTTTTAAATAAACTATTTACACACACACACACACGCGCTCTTTTAATGTTGGTTCCAGTAGGAGCCGATGTTAAAAGTACTTTTATCATCTGTTCCAACATAGAACCAACATTAGAAGCTTGACCTTTGAACCGACATTAAAGGTTGAACTTTTAACTTCAGCTCCTTCGGGAACCGACGATAAAAGGCAACATATGATATCAGTTTTTTTCGAACCGACGTCATAGCCAATATATGACGACGATTTTAACCCTTGTCATATACTGAGAGATATTACGACTCCTGTATACAAGTCAGTTGCATGGACCTATTTAAAGTCAGTTGTTAACCGTCATTAAATATGTATTTTGTACTAGTGTAAACTATAATACGACCCAAGTCTATTTTGATAAAGAATCTTTATAGGAGTGTGGTCTTAGATACATCGAGGAAGATAGAATTAAGCACATAGATGAGATCACTAACAGTGGGAATCTAATCTTCTTGATTGGCAAGCTATTCCCATGAAAGAGGTTTTAATATGGTAGAAATAAGCTTGACTGGTGATACTCGTATAGAGTATCGACCCAGATATATTTATATCATATTTGTATCTTGTGTAGTTACAACTACTTCTCTATGATGAATATGCCATTGTGATACAATGATTAGATTGAGTTAAACTCTTAATGAGTCCAACGTATGAATTGTGGAGGGTATAATTTAGTAGTAGTACCATTTGAGGACTTACCTAAGCGAGAGAAATTATGAGATCGCGGTTGGGGGCAGGGCTGGCTCCTATAAACTCTCATGAGTCAGAAATTGTGAGCATGACCACTAAAGCTCGACCTGCTCGCTCAATAGATGAGGACTTATTGTGTATGTCTTTTGTCAATATTTGATAAAGAGGCCTAATTCAAGACGCAGTCCATTATGTCTTTTCAGGTGCGGTGAATTCGCTAAGGGTAGGTTCAAAGTTGCAAACTACCTATCCCATATCTATTGTATGAGGTGTCTCAACCTTTGTTTATGTTTTATGTTATTTTATTGACTTTATCTTCCCTGAAATTCAAGTTTTTTGGGGGGGGCGCTTGGGAAAAGCTTAATTTTCTCAATAGTGTTCATTTTCTCAATAGTGTTCATTTTAGGTTATATATTTAGTCCCACATGGGATAATATATGAGAAGAAAGGTGGTTTATACACCAATCATTTCTCATCTTACTTGTTATGAGTTATATGTTGTGAGACGAGTTAATTTCACGGCGCGCGTGTCATTGGTTGACGCATGCTGTGCCTTGGTCATGCAGGGGCGTTCTGAATGCTATACATAGAGCATCCCCATTCAGAAGCAAACACAAGAAGAACAGCTTTATTCTCTTCTCCCTCTTAAGTTTTTTTCTGGTACACACCCTGTAACTGAGAAAGCTCTATCATCTTAAATTTTTACTGCTTTTACATCAATTTCGTAGGTGACCAGTCATTCTCTGAGCAGACTCTGGTTTACGTTCGAGTCGAGGTGCTGGTACTTTCCGGGGGCCTTTACCGCTAGTCGACGACGATCATTTCAACGCCCCGAGCGATAGGGTAGGTCTTAGTCTTCTAAGGTAATATTCTTGCACGACTGCCTCATCACATGTCAAAAACTTCTTTCTCCTATTTTATTTATTTAGATAGATATTTATTGCAATATAGATTGATGCATGTTCACATTTTAATATAATAAACTAAAAAAAAACCTGAAATTCTAGGAAAATACATAATACAACCAATTAATACCAAGCTTCTTTTTTGAGATTTCAATATGCTTTATTCTTTTTTGAGATTTCAATATGCTTTATATTTTTGACTTGCATGTACGGTAATTTGTTGTCTTTTTTTGTTTTAATCCTTGTTCGTATTTTAAAGTTGCATGCAACTTTCTAAGTTAAGTATATCTTCTAAATAGTTGTTTGCTTTAACCATTTAGTGCAATTTTTTTTTCTTAACACTGTTTTCCTATGTTTTTAGATATTTTAAATTTACCAAAATAGCCTTTAACCATGCAACAATTTAAACATATAACAGTGTAATATTCTACTACAATAAAAATCAAAATAAACAAATAAACATAAAAAAAATGTGAGCACGGGTCTCTTGCTCAAATGCGAAACAGTTGCCTATTAAATTAAATAAAAGTTTAATTTAAAATCAGAGAATACGATTGTTCACGCTTGCAGATTATTACAACAGAAAAGCTCAAGACGAGAGAAGAGAAAAAATTAGTGTGTGTTTATAAAAGAGGAGGTTCTATTTATAATTCTGATAACACCCTTCTTCTCATCTCATGCTAAATGCATGAGCATAAAATTTTAGCTATCCAAAATTTACAAAACCACAAACAAATCAAATCAAATCAAATCAAACTCCACTTGTTATGTTTCGATTTTTTTTTTCCTTGCTTAGAAAAGACTTGGTTAGAACGACTTGGACTTTTCTCACAGCCATGGATAATGGATTGGCCCTTATTAGGTTCATCGGCAATGGAAAATAGACTTTTCTTTTTTAAAAGAAAAAAAAAAAAACATGAGCCTTTTTGGCTCTCAGTCTTGCTATCTTATTTCTCACGCTGCAAGACTCTGACGTGTCCAATTGCCAATGCTGATCATGCTTGTCACGCTGCAGGACTCTGAATTCAGGCGTATATCAACTCCAATACGAATTCTAGGTCACCAATTTTCTTTTCTTTTCTTTTTTTAAATAAATTAAAGTACGACAACAATAACTAAAATAAATAAAAATAAATTAATTCGGGTCAAGCCTCCCACTTCCAGACTTTTTTTCTCTCGCCACAATGGAAGTCAAATTCCAATCTCATTTCCACGGTGACTCTTCTTTCTTCCAGCGCGTCTTCCGGTGCCTTGACCGCTCCGCATTCCCGCCGACACAATGTGACCAGACCCGCCCCCACCACTTTATTGTGCCGTTCCACACCCAGAGTCTCACCCGGTCACGGAAACGTGGGTCCCCGTCGCAGAGCGCAGTTGCACTGCGGTTAATTGCCCATGAAGTGATTGCACCCACGCCTGCGGGTCCGCTCACCTGCCGTGAGCTTAAGTTAACATTCACCCCCTCCCCCGAGCAGACAACTCAAGTCTCTCACTCTCATCATCAAACCTGGTCCAAAATAAAGCTCCCCCCATCCCCCGCCCCTCTTCTCAGATGCGAGCTGCTCGGTCGCCGGTGACGTTACTGCTGCTCCGCTACCGCCACCCGCAGCAATGGAGACGACGAAGCCCCCGCCGCCCTGCCAGATGAAATGGCTGATCCCGCTGCTCTCCACTCTCCTCCTCGCCTCGCTCCTCGTATCCCTCTCTTTCTTCTCCTCGTCCTTCTCGTTCTCTCACAACGCGTTCTTCCTGCTCCCGTTCTCCCAGATCCCGGCGGGCTACGGCGATGGACCGTTCTTCGCCGAGGCCAAGCTCGCGGCGCCGGCAACGCCCGCGGCGCCGTCGAACCCGGTGCCGCGACTCGCGTACTTGATCTCCGGCTCGGCCGGCGACGGTGCGTGCCTGAAGCGGACGCTGAGGGCGCTGTACCACCCGGCGAACTTCTACGTGGTCCATTTGGACCTGCAGGCGTCGGCGGCGGAGAGGCTGGAACTCGCGGTCTCGATCAGGGCGGACCCCACTTACGCTAGGTTTGGGAATGTTAGGGTTGTGAAGAAGGCGAACCTGGTGACGTACAGGGGGCCCACCATGGTGGCGAACACGCTGCACGCGGCGGCGATTCTGCTGAAGGAGGGCGGGGATTGGGACTGGTTCATTAACCTCAGCGCCTCCGATTACCCGCTCGTTACTCAGGATGGTGAGTGAACTTTGCTTAATTTGGGAACTATGTGATCTGGATGTTTAGTTTGTGTGGGGTTAGGGTGTTTAAATTTGGAAAGATGAAAACACAAAATTTAGGGGTTAATGTCATATATATGGGAGTAGTTGAGAAACTTAAATTTAATTTTTTTATTTTTTAATGCGGGATTTTGGTGGGCTTTTGGAACTGGGAAGATTTTTTCTGAACAGTATAATTTTTTTTCCTTCAATTTGTTGTCTTGGGGTGAGTTCTCTTGCGCTCCCCCACCCCACCCCCTGCCCTGTTGCTGTTTTGGTTGCTTCTGTTCATTAGTGATTACTAGTTTTTACAACTGAATTTGTTCTCAGCTTTAATTCATACAGGATTGAATAATTGGGAAGTAATCAAGTAAATCTGCATTGAGTGGGAGCTTGAAAATTTTCTAGTATTCTGAGATGATTTTGAATTTAGAATATTATTCTACAGATTATAGTGTATGCATGCTGAATGATTTTGGATTATACTACACTTTTTCATTTTGAATGAAAACTGGGAAAGGGTGTCAAATAAATAGTATTTGGTTCCAACTTGTCTTACATGAACTGCACCTAATCTGTTGGACACTTTAGTCGATTTATTGTATTCTTCTTGGTTGTTGCTTCTGCTGATGTTTAATATGGGTGATAGACTGATAGTAGATGCACATCTTGAAGTCAGTATATTGTGTTGTTGTGACTGTTCTTAACTGATCCAGTTTGTTGTTTTTATCTGAGCAGATATTCTCTACACGATGGCGACTTTACCTAGAGAATTAAACTTTATTGAGCATACAAGCGATATTGGATGGAAGGAGTATGCTGACAATCCCTGTGTTTTATAATAAGAGATTGTTTTCATTCGTTCTGCTTCAATTATGCCGCGGGATTCCTTCCTACTAAAAGTGACTGTTTGATACCAAACGACAGGTTCCAGAGGGCGATGCCTGTGATCGTAGATCCTGGGCTATATAGCTTGCAGAAATCCGATGTGTTTTGGGTTACGGAAAAAAGGAGTGTACCTTCTGCGTTCAAGCTCTTTACAGGTGAGGCATCCCTAATGAATGTTGGTCATGATTCTGAAATCATAGTAACTCTCCATTTCTTAGACCTTATTTAGCAGAGGAAAAGGCTATGCTATATGTTTATGGTATATTTGGAGGCTACAATAGAATGGTATACTTAATACAATTGGATGATATTTATGGTTTTTTGTTTAGAATCTCGAGAGAATCTTGGCCCATCAGTTGTTGCTGTTGAGGCAATGACAAGTAAAACTGATGTAATTTTGAGTGTCAAAAACTTAAAGAAAACAAAACTTGGAACGCTTAACGGTGTCCACTTTATTCCAATTTTTCCGGATGAGTGCATGGACGCTTGTGAGCAACAGATTCTTAGAAGAGTATAGCCCAAGACCTCTTTTTTGTTTGCAGTTTCAACCTAAAAGCATATATCACTCCTTGGTAATGAGATGCAAGTTATGGATGGATTGTTTTCTACAAAGAAAAGTAGTTAATGACAATGGAAATCTATGAGGCTGATTTTTATTGAGCAACACTCCATCAAAGAGAATGATAAAAGCGAGTTTCCCATATTTCATGATCACCATTACCATCTTAAGTTTTCTCCCATGAAGATGGAGTCAGTTATGGAGTAAAACTCCATGAAAGATTTGACAAAGTTTAATGACCGACTATTAACTTGACATCAACCCTCTAATAGCTAGTGCTAACTTTATGGCTAAAGAAACTATGGCCATAATTTTGAAAAGCGAGTTGACATCCTCCAAACTCTCCAAGACTTACTTGAGAAGACGTGTAGAAGAAGGGGATAAGATAAATTTGCTATAGGAAATGCATTCAACTCCGAGGCAGACAAAAAAACAAGTGTCAAACACAACCCATTTTCCTGAAAAGGGAGGGTGCAACACAAGATTGCCATGTTTTTTAAACAGAACATAAAGGCCGTCAAATAGAAGTATGGTTTGAAATATCAGCCAATTTCAATATATATTGGCAATACCATCTTGGGTTTCTAGTTATTGGATACGATATTAACCCTATAGTATCGGCCAATATTCAAGCCCATATTGTCGATATGGTTGATGTTGGCAATATTGACACTAAAAATTATTTATTGGCTGATAGTGATACATATATGATTTTAAACCATGAATAGAAGATTGAAAATAAATGAAGATTGTGCTCTTTCTGGTCTAGTTATTGGCATGTATGCAAGTTAGTATAGTCATAGATGTGCATGCTACACAACCCTGGAAAGCCAAAAAAGTAGCTATCTAATTGTCCAGCATCACACACACATACACACACAAGGCTTGCTGCGTGTTATTAAGATTTGAATTCACACTATCTTTCACAAGCTTAAAAAGCTGGTGCCAGTATCAGGATTGGAAAAAGTAGGTATTTTGCTGACCATCACTTTTTCAGTGGTTCTTGATATGGTAATAAAGTTGTAGTATGTATTGTCAGTTAAGGGATAACTTTAGAGGTGCCACGTGACAGGCAATTATGATTATTTCAATTTTAATCTTGAAAGTTGTAGAAACTTAGAGTGGAATTGCAACTAATAGTTTGATTATTATGGTGTTATTTGGTTTGGCTGGAGCTAAACTAGGTAGCTTTTCAGATCAGGTACCGAATGGGGTATTTTGTAAAGTTTGAGGACAATGTGTACATACGGAGAGCGCAAAATTACTAGCCTTTTCATGAAACCATGAAGCTTGTTTCTTCTTGGTCTAACGTTTCATTTATATAAAAATTAATTTGAAGCTCCTTTCTTAGATGCTCATTTCAGGCAGTAAAACTGTTTCTTGTTCTAGCAATTATTTGTTGCAAAATAGAATAAGTAGAAATATAAGATATCAAAATGGACACGGTCAACTTCATGATGTATTCTCAGAGAAAAAAAAACATCACTTAACATTCTATAAATCATCATTCATGTCCTAAGAACTTGTGTATAGTGTGAGTCTTGAGAAAGGGGCAAAAAATCAAGATGCGAAGGAAATAATTAATGGAGTGATCTCGGAGGTTGATCAAGGTACTTGATTGTTCAGTATGTTAGGATGATTATGTTATTGGTGGTGTGGCTGTGGTTAAGCTTTAAGAAACGTTTTTTTTGGGTGGGGTGGGGTGGGGTGGGGTGGGGGGTGGGGGAAATTAAATCTGGTTGGGATCCTCAATCATGGTTAACATTAACATATGCACAATTGATGACAAATATTTACAAATTAATAGAATGTTGGATTACCATAGGGAAGAAAAAGCAATATTGAATGATTGAATCTGATTTTCATTAAATAAGGGCAAAGAAGGAAAATTTTGAGTTGGAACAGGAAATCAACCTAAACGCATTTATTGAGAATCATATTAAAATCACTTGTTGAGTGCCTTCAAAATTCAATGCCATATTTATTGAAACATGTTATATATGTTCCCCTCTGCTTTTAGGCTCTTTCTTAGCTTCAGAGAATTTGAGGAGTGTTGCTTTTTTCATTGTATGAGCTTAAAATGCATAACTTCCTTACCCAATGTAACGCCCCGATCCTGCGGGCACGGGGACGTCACTGCGACGTATATACGTAAGTCGGAAGTACCTTCGCGTATATACGCTAAGCATCAGTACCGGCAAGAATCAGAGTACGGAAGCAAGTGGTGCATTATACATTCCAACACATGAGTACAATTACAGAGTCATCACCAGAGGTGATCTGATATTACAATAATATTACATCACCTGATAGGCGCAAATGCGAGAATACAAGAAATGTACAGGGTGATCAGTATAAAAGGCACTCACGAGTTTACTACAAGGAAACTCGAGAGGCACACAGGGAACCTGGAAGGATGGAGCTCTGGAGGTATGCTGGAGGTCCACGCTACCGCTGCGCCACTCTGCTCCAGTAATAGGGAGAATCCACAGGCTCCAAGCTTCAGAACCTGGACATGAGAATCCAGGGGAGTCAGATGAAACTCCCAGACGAGTGGTGAAGTAAAAGCCAGGTGGCGAGCCAGGATGAGCACAAGTGTGTATATAACAGTGATATCGAGTACAGAAGACAGGAGGGTTAGAATACAAGTATAGCAGATATGAACAGGCATAACATAATCACGATAAAACAGGAAATCCGATATAAAACCCGATTACGAGCAAAACCGATTGTACAAGCTTAGGTCACGGCTCCATGAGACTAGTACATCGAAGGAATAATCCAAACAAGGAAACCCTCATCTATATACCTTTATCTCATATCATCATGATCCAAGCACATAGAACCAGAGTTGCAAACCACACAGTAGTCATAACAAGAGTTCATAACAAGAATAACCAGAATCATAACAAGCATAACGGGAGTTCATAACAGGCGTAACAGGAGTAATAACAGGAATGACAGGAGCACATAACAGGAGTCCATAACAGGCATCATAACATGTATCATAACAGGAATCATAACAGGTATCATAACGGGCATGACAGGAGTCTATTATTATTACTCGCCTGACCCATATATCTAGGTATGTGTCCTGGTGTACATTCCAACACACATACATCCATATATAAGCAAGCCGAGGGTTGTTACTGGAAGATGATGAAGAACTGATGGCGCTTCTTATAGTAGTTCCCGTACACCCGGGACCAGTTTGAGGGCCTTAAATCCCCCTAACACGCATCTCCTGAGGGCCTTAAATCCCCCTAACACGAACCGTCAGTATTTTATTCCATTACTATAAGTAAGGCATCATTCCGGCATCCATCACTTCCTCCCATTCCCCGTGCAAGTTGTCCTTTTTATGGTTTATCAACATTATCAGATTACGGGAATAACTGGTCATGACAGGAAAATGGTCCTACAGATTCAAGAGGTGGCCCCCACCGAGTATGGTGTGGCACTTTGCTCCGTGTGGCACTTAGTTCCATATAGGATAACAAGGCAAGATTCCCGTAAAACATGATAATCACAGTCAAGTAGATCATGCTGGGTGTCAAGTGATAGCATGACAGGATGATGATAATTGGCAGGTAACAAGTCATGAAAATAATATATAATACAAGTCCTGAGGATAAAGTCCATATTCAAGGAAGTGATCAATCACAGCAGGCAGCCAAGGTTAGTCGACTAGGGGAAACTAAGTAGTCGACTTAAGGAGGAATTAGTCGACTGTACATAAGAGACAAGTCGACTTGCTAGACTGCGTTTTGGAAAGCTGCGTTTCAGGAGGAAGGTTAGTCGACTAGGGCGTTTGGGTTAGTCGACTGGTCAAGGCTGCGTCTCAAAGAGCCGCGTTTCAAGAGAGCTGCGTTAGTCGACTTGGAACAGTGGGTAGTCGACTTAGAGAAGTCCGCGTTTAGGCACACAGGGGGCCTGGAAGGATAGAGCTCTGAACGGTCCGTTAGAGATCCACGCTACCGCTGCGCCACTCTGATCAGCAACAGGGAGAATCCACACGCTCCAAGCTCCATGACCTGGACATGAGGATCCAGGGGAGTCAGATGAAACTCCCCAGGCGAGTGGTGAAGCAAAAGCCAAGTGGCGAGCAAGGGTAAGCATAAGTAAAGCAATAAACCAAATAAAGCCGAGGACGAGCAAATCTGATTGTATGGTTTCAGATCACGGCTCCATAAGACTAGTACGTCGAAGGAATAATCCAAACAAGGAAACCCTCATCTATATACCTTATCTCATGTCACCATAATCCAAGCACATACAACCGACTGTACTCAGGGCATGATAAGAAAATGAACAGGAGGCAGGCAGATACAAGGGATAAAACAGAGTATGAGCAGTTAATGCTATAATACTCATAAAGCCGAAAATCTGAAGTAAAATCCCAGGCAAGCAAATATGATAAGGCATATCACAGATTCATAGCCGTTTAAGCTGCAGGCTTCAGTATGCGTCCCATTCCACATACCTCTACTTACAACTTAAAGAGCCGGTTATTATCTTGACACTTTATTATTACTCGTCTTACCCTGATATCTAGCTATGTGAACTAGCGTCCCAGCACACATAGATCCATATCCGAGTAAAGCAAGATTGTTATTGGAAACCAGCGGGGGTATCAACGAACTATGTTTACAGTGGGTCCCGTACATACCGGGACCACGGCCCAGGATTGTTCCGTTGCTTGGTGACGGAACCTGCCGCAAGGCTAACAGGAGGGACTTATGTATGCCCTTATCATGATGGTACCAGGAAGGAGGGAGCCAGCACTCCCCTCGGTCGCCTGGAGGCCCACAGGTCAGACCAGAAGTTTTAGTTGCACAACATGCTTAATACCACTGTAAACACGAACACATATTGATAGCCGCGAGTTTCCCCCGACCCGATGCAAGTTGTTCCTTTTATGAATTATTAGATGATTATCAGATTCCGGGAATGAGCAAGAACAAGTCAGGAATGTCAGGAATACAGGTATATCAGGAGTACTGGTTCGTACTATAATGTATCACATGTGTATCAGGTGTACAGTTTGTACTATCAAGATGTCAAGTCATCATTCCCGTTATCGTGATAATCATGAGAGTCAAGTATATCATGCCGGGTGTCAAGTGATAGCATGACAGGAGGATGATATTTGGCAGGTAACAAGTCATGTCATGAGATTGAAATAGTCCAGTGGCAAGTCATGACATAGCAGATAACAAGTCATGTTATAATCAGAAGCCAGTGACAAGTAGCAAGTCGGGTGTCAGGTGATGGTACAACAGTTGTCAAGTAATATAAACAGGTGATAGGCATTAGCATGCAGATGGTAAGTATCAAGCAAAAGCATGTCAAATATTAACATATCAAGTTTGTCAAGTAATAGAATAATAGTTGAACACAATCAAAGAAGGCGTTAGTTCCAAACAGCATAAGTCATGAATAATACAAGTCGACCAATGAAATAGGAAAGTCAAAGGGGAAAGCGAGAACACTCGCATAACCAATAAAATAGTAAGGCAAGAGGATAGCGAGATCACTCGCCTAAATCTTAGTGAAATCTCTGATATCCGGAATCCAGGAAATCGACGCGTCAGTGCGTTAGAGAGAAAGTAAGGGAGAAGTCCAGGGAGAGAAGTATATGGAATTGGAGTGTGCACAGGGAAACGCGGGTTTGAGCATGGGATGCGAGGGTCGCAGACGCGGGAATCGCATCGCGGGAAATACCAGACGCAGGAAATAGCAGACGCGGAAGTCACAAACGCGGGAGTCGTGTCGCGAAGGTGCCACAAACGCGGGGTTCGAGACCCGTGTTCAAATCAGGACGCGAGGAGAACGCGGACGCGAGTATAAACTCTGCGTCACGACAAAATGAATAGAACACAGACGCGGGCATGGGATCTGCGTTAGGAAACAAACAGAGAGAAGGGAAGGTGATATTTGTTAAGTGACAAGTCTTGTAATAACAATATATAACACAAGACTCGAGGATAAGGTCCATATTCAAAGAAGTGATTAACCACAGCAAACAGTCAAGATTAGTCGACTAGGGAGATATAGTAGTCGACTTATGAAGGAGTTAGTCGACTATAGATAAGGGATAAGTCGACTAGTAATGCTGCGTTTCAGAAAGCTGCGTCTCAGAAAGTTAGTCGACTAGGGCAAATGAGTTAGTCGACTAATGAAGGCCGCGTCTCAGAGAGCCGCGTCTTCAGAAGGAAAGTTAGTCGACTAGGGGATGATAGTAGTCGACTAATAGGGTTGCGTCTTCAGAAATAAGGCTGCGTTTCAAAGGGGTTAGTCGACTTATAGTTGGGTCAAGTCGACTAATGGAGTGCAAAACAGAGAGCAGATCCTGATGTTCGAGGTTTGCGTTTGATGATAAAAACACAAGTATAATGATAAGTTCTTTGTTAAAGTGGTCGCCAATTATCACCAAAATGATCACCGGAATAATCGCGAACGATTACCGGAAAATCTACGGCGATAAAGCTCGGCCCAATCCAAAAGGAGGGTACCGGTCCAAGAGTCTTGCCGACGATGAAGAGCACGGCCTCCAATCCAACGGAGGTGGCCGGCCCAAAAGAGAAGGAGAGAGTTTAAAGGTGCAAGTCTAGTTCAATATCAAAAGTTGGAGTTTTGGAAACGAAGCTTCGGAGGGCGAAGCTATGGCTCATCGGAAAGAACACGATGAGGAGATGAAGATGGTGGGTTTGGTGGTGGCTAAGGTGATGTATACGGTGGTGGAGATGGTGATGAAGCTATAGAGCTTAATGGGTTCATGGTGTTTCATGGTGAAAAGAGGAAGAAGAAGATGGTATGGAGGTGTTGTTGTTGTTAGAATGAAGAAGGAGATGGAGGGGAGAATGATGGTGGAATTTGGGGTGAAGATGGTGGAGAAATGATGGAGAAATGGGTGGCCATGGGAGGGAGAAGGTGGCTCTTTGCTGCTGCCATTGTTCTCTGTAAACCAAAAAGAAGAAGAGAGGAAAAAGAATGAAAGGAAGAGAGAGGAGTGGGGTATATATAAAGGGTAGGAAAACATTATAATAAATTGTAACACCCCGCTCCGGGAATACGTACTTAGTTGCGTATTCAGGTTTCTCGATCGTATTTTTCGATTTGCTTCCATGTTTGTTTTGTATTATGAATTCCTTATATGATTGTTTTGTCTTGGATTTGGATTCGTGGATTCGGAGTCAACCTTAGTTTGAACCGAAGGCCCGATCCCAGAGTATTGCTCGGTTTGGACATTCTGGTATTCTGATTTGACCGGTTTCAGTTTTAAACATCGTTTTCCAATATTCCGGATTTTATATGATTTTCTGGAATTTTCCTGAATTAAGTTGTAAATCTTCAAAACCGGTGTCGGCCAGTACCGTTGACCGATTCCCGGATTTTTAATTTACAAACGGTTTGGAATTTCCAGAAGTGTCTTTAGACATTATTTCTTAAAATCCTATTTTCTATCCAAATGCATTTTCTGGGATTTATCAGATTTTATTAAAATCCGGCCAATCCGGGGTATACCGAGATTGACGGCTGACCTTATGATTTTTATCTGGAAAATGAGATTGAATTTCTGAAAACCGATTTCACCAAAAATCATTTTATAATATTTATGATTTTTGAGAATTTTGGGAAACTTTCCGAGTTACTTTATTTTTGGACATTTTTTCGGAGTTTTTGGTATTTTCCCAGTTACTGAGGAATTACCCCATATATTTCACTTTGTCTTTCCCCATTTTCTCTCTCCCTTCTCAAACGCGGATCTCACCTACCTGGAATTCTGCATTTATTGTGAAGATCCTCCCCATGTTGCATTTAATGCACTTCAGATCAAATCCCATCATGTCATCATGACTTTCTCTCTCCTCTGTTAAACGCAGCCTTCATGTTTTCCCTAAACGCGGCTTAAATCCCTACGTTTGGCCCATTTTGGCCTAAACGCAGGAGAGTGCTGCGTTTGAATGAGAGGAACGCAAGAATTCATCTTGGTTTCTTTTGTTTTATATGGTGTGCAACATTATTATATCCTCCCTTCTCTCTCTTCATAAATGCTTCTCTCCCAAAATGTCTTCTCCTTGATATTCCAACCCTTTCTCATCATCATAACCGGCCAAGTGGCCAAGAGAGATACCTAACCTCCAATTTTACAAAAAACCCCCTCTTTTTTATTTATTTGCATCACCTTCACAATCCAACTCCTATAAATACCCCTTTTCTTCTCTCTCCCTTCATTTTTACTTCTCCTTCTTCCTTGCTTCCTGCAGCCAACAGTGAAGCCAACAGTGAAGCCACCAAGAGAGAGCTCCTTCTCTTGCTTCCTTTGTTCACCCAAACTCCATCTTCTCCACAACTTCTTCACCAAACCCCACCACCATTTCTTCTCCATCCCCTACTCTATCCCAACAACAACGTCCCCATACCACCACCTACAACCTCTCTCCATCACTTTGTGAGAACCGGCTACTCCTTTTGGATTGGGGCCGCGTTCTTCTCCGGCGGCAAGACTTAGGGCCGGTACCCTCCTTTTGGATTGGGACCGAACTTCCCTTCGTTGGTCGCAGCGAAGATCATTGATAGGCGAGTGTTCTCGCTTGACTTTCCTATTTCAGCGAGTGTTTTTCCTCGCCAAAGACTTGTATTTTTATCAACAAAAGATCTCAACTCTTAAAACTGTTTCTGCTCACTGTTTTACTGCGTTAGTCGACTTGGAACAGTGGGTAGTCGACTTAGAGAAGTCCGCGTTTCAGAGAACCGCGTTTCGGAAGAAAAGATAGTCGACTGGACGCGAGGGCAAGTCGACTAAGGATGCTGCGTTTCCAAGAAAGGCGCGTTTCCAAAAAGCGTTAGTCGACTGGGGAAAACATGTAGTCGACTAATAGATCTGCGTCTTCAGAAATGGAACTGCGTTTCAAGGGGGTTAGTCGACTGGTCATGGGGTCAAGTCGACTAATGCAGTAAAACAGTGAGCAGAAACAGTTTTAAGAGTTGAGATCTTTTGTTGATAAAAATACAAGTCTTTGGCGAGGAAAAACACTCGCTGAAATAGAAAAGTCAAGCGAGAACACTCGCCTATCAATGATCTTCGCTGCGACCAACGAAGGGAAGTTCGGTCCCAATCCAAAAGGAGGGTACCGGCCCTAAGTCTTGCCGCCGGAGAAGAACGCGGCCCCAATCCAAAAGGAGTAGCCGGTTCTCACAAAGTGATGGAGAGAGGTTGTAGGTGGTGGTATGGGGACGTTGTTGTTGGGAATGGAGTAGGGGATGGAGAAGAAATGGTGGTGGGGTTTGGTGAAGAAGTTGTGGAGAAGATGGAGTTTGGGTGAACAAAGGAAGCAAGAGAAGGAGCTCTCTCTTGGTGGCTTCACTGTTGGCTTCACTGTTGGCTGCAGAAAGCAAGGAAGAAGGAGAAGTAAAAATGAAGGGAGAGAGAAGAAGAGGGGGTATTTATAGGAGTTGGATTGTGAAGGTGATGCAAATAAATAAAGGAGAGGGGGTTTTTTGTAAAATTGGAGGTTAGGTATCTCTCTTGGCCACTTGGCCGGTTATGATGATGAGAAAGGGTTGGAATATCAAGGAGAAGACATTTTGGGAGAGAAGCATTTAATGAAGAGAGAGAAGGGAGGATATAATAATGTTGCACACCATATAAAACAAAAGAAACCAAGATGAATTCTTGCGTTCCTCTCATTCAAACGCAGCACTCTCCTGCGTTTAGGCCAAAATGGGCCAAACGTAGGGATTTAAGCCGCGTATAGGGAAAACATGAAGGCTGCGTTTAACAGAGGAGAGAGAAAGTCATGATGACATGATGGGATTTGATCTGAAGTGCATTAAATGCAACATGGGGAGGATCTTCACAATAAATGCAGAATTCCAGGTAGGTGAGATCCGCGTTTGAGAAGGGAGAGAGAAAATGGGGAAAGACAAAGTGGAATATATGGGGTAATTCCTCGGTAACTGGGAAAATACCAAAAACTCCGGAAAATGTCCAAAAATAAAGTAACTCGGAAAGTTTCCCAAAAATTCTCAAAAATCATAAATATTATAAAATGATTTTTGGTGAAATCGGTTTTTAGAAATTCAATCTCATTTTCCAGATAAAAATCATAAGGTCAACCGTCAATCTCGGTATACCCCGGATTGGCCGGATTTTAATAAAATCTGATAAATCCCAGAAAATGCATTTGGATAGAAAATAGGATTTTAAGAAATAATGTCTAAAGACACTTCTGGAAATTCCAAACCGTTTGTAAATTAAAAATCCGGGAATCGGTCAACGGTACTGGCCGACACCGTTTTGAAGATTTACAACTTAATTCAGGAAAATTCCAGAAAATCATATAAAATCCGGAATATTGGAAAACGATGTTTAAAATTGAAACCGGTCAAATCGGAATACCAGAATGTCCAAACCGAGCAATACTCTGGGATCGGGCCTTCGGTTCAAACTAAGGTTGACTCCGAATCCACGAATCCAAATCCAAGACAAAACAATCATATAAGGAATTCATAATACAAAACAAACATGGAAGCAAATCGAAAAATACGATCGAGAAACCTGAATACGCAACTAAGTACGTATTCCGGGAGCGGGGTGTTACACCCAACCAACTGGTCTCCTAATTCTATGGCAAGCCCCTCTTTTCATCATAGTTCTGTGGGAGAACATGACACTGACTTAGAGAGTTGAGATCTGGTTGACAGCCCTTTATACAATTTTGTCAAGTTTTCTACGGAGCCTTCTCGATACAGGTTGTCAGGGTGGATCCTATTTTGATAGGAAGATGATTAGATGATGATGATGACTCAATTTGGAAAAGCTCTGGAAAAAATAGAATGTGATTAAAGCATGGGAACCGAAAAGAACCTGCAATTAAGAGGGAATGACTATGACTAACACATGTACATCTGATCACTTTTTAAAGATTCTTTTTGCAATTCATGGACAAAATCCTGGAACATAGTGGTAAACATGTCTGGAGAATAAAATATAGGTGGAATTTGTCTACTGAAGGAGTTTGTTTATCTATTTTTGTAGCCCTTCTTATTCACTCTGACAATATTGTGTTATAAATCTTTCACAGCCATGGCCACCGGTGCATATTATCTCTCTATCACTATTATCAAACCCCTTTTTAAAAATTCTTTTCGCAATTCATGGACAAACTCGTCTAAAATAAGTGGTCTCTCTCTGAAACATCTAGAGGATAAGGTGTAGGTGGAATTTGTCAATTGAAGGAGTTTGTTTATCTATCTTTATTTCCCTTCCTAATCACTCTCACAATGTCGTGTTACAATTCCCTTGAAGACCTGTTCACACCCCCCAAAAAAAGCTTCAACTATTAGCAGACAAAATCAAAAGCAAGATTTGTGCAAGCACTATCTTCAATATAGACATGTACATGCCATAAACATGCAACCTCATCAAACCAAGCAGCCTTCATAATTTACGGGTTCACATGATCTCTCCATTGGTCTCTACAAATCAACAATTTCAAATAAGAAATATCCTTAAACCTTTCATACTACTACTATTTAGACCAGGTAGCACAAACACTTCAAATATAGAGTTGCATCATGTCGGACACAAATGTTAAGACACACATCAAGCACGTGTCAGACTGCCCACACACACACACACACACACATATCAGACACTATACTTCTACAATCTACTTTTCTAGAAGTTGTGTATGGTGTATCTTGTCATGTCATTCCCCTGTCGGGCGTGCCTGTCTGTGGTGCAACATAGATTTGAGTAGTTCTTCTGGCCTTTTGGCTTATTCTAACCTGTCAAGCTTTTACTCAATCATATTTTGGCCAATGATACACATTTCTCAAGCATGTTAACTGGGACATTCACTCTAATAGAATTTTCTCACAAACATTTGAAAATCAGTCTTTGCTATTCTTTATTTGTGCTTATGAGATGTTCCAATTTACCAGTGATGCTGTCTTACTACTATCTTATGGTCTATGAATTTGATCCTTTTGTCCAGAAATATTCTACATCATCCAGGCGTCATCCTACCATACTCTAAAGCTACAGCTTTAGATTACCAGCTTGGTTAAGCTAGCCTTGACCAGTCTAGGTAGGTCAATACTGGGGCAGCTCAACTTAACGGAGTTGAATGTGGAAGAAAATCATGTAGCTGTGCCCAAAAATTTAGGATAAAAGCTTTGTGGTCATTGTAGGATTACTGTGTCAGCTCAACTTAATGTTGTCTGCTTCAATTTATTTTGGAAAACCTTTTCAATAATCCAATGAGAATATGACATGGAGATTTTGTGATGAGGATATTGTACCTCACTGACCCGTGCCCCGCTCATAAGTTCATATGCGTACCCTCCTCATCTCAAGAGTTGAACATTTTGTGCTTCTAGCTTTTACGAATTCCTTCTATCGGAAAGAGTATTCACTAGCAATCAAATAGCCATGGGTGTTCTCCCAAGCTCTGAAGCCAACAGTAGATGATAACTACTACAATTGCACAAATGGTTGCGTACAATAAAAAATTCAGGGTTATCGAGCTTTGTCCCATGTAACCATGAGATGAGATTCGATTGTAACTGTTATAAGTATAGAAACGTGGATTACATAACTCCTCTTCTTCTTATCTGAACTATATAAGTTCAAACTGATTGGGGCATTTGGATGTGTCTCGGCGTCAAACTCATAAGATGACAACATTACCTAGATTTGTTACCAGGGATCTTGATGAATTAGGGGCATTTTTAACAATGATTTTGGTGGTCTCCTTGGGAGGAAATAGTGGCTTATCTCTAAAAAGAAAGGAAAGAAAAAGAATGGAAGCATTGGAAAGATGAGTCTCCCACGTTCCCTCCCGTCATCTATTATGCTTCTCTAGTTATGCAGAGCAAGTCAACCCATTCTACCCAGGACATTCTTGTAGACTGCTGTCATACTTTTTCTATAAAAAACCGGTCCATCCTTTTATTATCCTCCATTCTAGTGGTTATGGCTTTAGCCTTGCATAACAACAGGGGTCATATAAGTGGTCTGTTAAACACACACACACACACACACACACACACACACACAGAGAGAGAGAGAGAGAGAGAGAGTATCTCCATACATGCCTGTCTGTATGTCTGAGCAACTTTTACTTGATTCAAATATAGAACTAATTGTTTGTGTTTGCTATGTGTACATGCGGATGCGCCAGTTACACTTATAGCATCAATTGCTTGCATGGGATTTAATCAGGAATTACAAAAAACTATTCCATAACTTTGGTAGCATCCTGGAGGCACTTATTTTGTTCATAGCTTCCAGTTTTTCATGGGATAAGAAACTGTTCCATATACAAGTACCATTTCATAATCAAAGCCATACTATCAAGCGTTTCACCAAACATATCTTTCTTTTGACAGCAGCTATAATTGTGGTAGACACAAAGACCTGACCATATTTGTTGGATTCAGGCTCTGCTTGGATGATGCTTTCACATCAGTTCACCGAGTATTGCATATGGGGATGGGACAACCTCCCACGTACTGTCCTGATGTACTATGCTAACTTCCTCTCCTCCCCCGAAGGCTACTTCCACACTGTCATCTGCAATGCACCAGAGTTCCGAAACACCACCGTCAACCATGATCTACACTTCATCTCGTGGGACAACCCTCCTAAGCAGCACCCCCACTTCCTGACCCTCGCGGACTACTCAAGGATGGTGATAGCAACGCGCCCTTTGCAAGGAAGTTCGGCAGGGACAACCTTCTATCCTCGACAAGATTGATGAGGAACTACTGGGTCGTGATGCCAACGGGTTTGTTCCCGGCGGCTGGACCCATATGCAGAAGCAAATATACCGATCCGCGGTTGTTTGTGAAAGACTTGAGCCAGCTCAGGCCCGGACCAGGGGCGGTGAGGCTTAAGCGCCTGATCACGGGTTTGATAACAGCAGATGGGTTCAGCGAGAAGCATTGCATCTGATCATGCACATTGTTTACCACTGTGGAAGTAGATGGCGGAGGTGAGTTTGTTGTACAATACGAAGCCTTGGAGCTGTCGATCTGCTACCTGGCCTTCTGCTGACAAACGGTTTAGTTGCAAATTGTAGCTTCATCAGTAGAAGAAATAAGGAGAATGTATTACTATTCACATTGTAAAACAATAGTCCGCTACCTAGCTTCGGCATTGGTCGAAGTGGGTACACGTGAGTATAATCAATTCGGCCTCCCAAATTTAAGATGAAATGATATTGGGAGGCTTAGTTATAGATTATTCTTTATTTCATATATCTGATCTGATCATACTTGTGGCTGTTCGTGATCTTTTTAATTTGTTATGAAGTTGCTTGTTGATGTATGGGTCTTTTGGCCAACCATGCTATTGTAATGCTGCATATATGTGTGTACAACAGAGATTGTTGTTTCCCAATTTCTTTCTGAAATGTTCTGAATATGATTGGTAACAGTTGGTCATTGTTCTTATAATTGTTGTCTGTCAGTGCGATACGAAAATACTGAGAATAATGCTACTATGAGATTATGGAAAATTTGTGATGTTTAATTAAGTTCAGTCTGTGGATTTTATGCTGTTTAATCACTCACAAGAATAATGATACGCAACATTTTCTACCATTTGTCTCTTTCAAATTGTAGCAAAGTTTATATAATTATGTATAAAGTTATGAAATTTAACACGGATGATTTTGTTTTTGGTTGATGGATGTGTGCAAAGAGCTCAATTTCATTTGTTTATATAATTATGTATAGATTGTTTGTGATTTGCTCATGCAATTTGGAGTGATAGTATTTACATTTCTAAATGCGGTCCAATTCAATTATATGCCGACAGAAAATGTTATAACTTTAGAGATATGTATTTATAAAATGAAATTTGATGAAAATTTAATTAATTAAATCGGTGGAAGAAAAAGGAAAAAAAAAATAAAACTCTTTTTGGAATTCTAAATTTCTCGCGGCTCTCGCGTTGCGTAGCTTGTGGTGGTTGTGAAAATGGCAACTCGTCCAAATAAACAGCCTAAACTCAAATACAAGTGTTATTGACGAAAATACCCCTCATTCACACCGAAGCCCAAAGATAACTGTCCCGCCTATTGAGGATATATCCAAGGACAAAGTCGTAATATTACCCTCCCTATAAATTCCCAGTTCAGGCGAGCGCACGTTTAGGGGGCAGGCTGACGGCCCCAAGAGACCGCCGGAAGATTGCCGACGCCGAGTTCTTCAACGGCGACGCGAGGCCCATCATGCTCTTCGACGGTAGTTGCTAACTTACGCAGCCAATTTTCACCCCCAAAATCAGTAAATATTATATATATATAATTTAGGGTTTTTGAGGCAAAATCAGGCGTCTGGAATCTGTGCAACGGCGCCGTCCGCTTCGTTCGCGACAACGATCGGAACAGGTCAGGTTAATGCTTGTGTCTAATTTTGCGGAGTTCTGTGAATAATTGCTGATTAAAAAAAAAATTGAACTTTGAGCAGAAGGATTCGTTACGAGCCGCTGCAGAGCGAGTCGGGAGGAAGCTTCTGCAGAGATCAGGGAGATCTCCCGACGATATTTCGAGCGTTGTGCTCGTTGAGAAAGATAGGTGAATTCTCTGTTATTAGCTAAAAAATCTCTCTCTCTCTCTCTCTCTCTCTCTCTCTCTCTCTCTCTTCTCTCTCTCTCTCTCTCCCCTACTTTCTTAATGTTGTTTTTGTAATGATATAATATAGAATCAGTGATTTTCTTTGTAGATATTTCCTGCAATATTCATAAGATTAACTTAACAATTATCTTTGTAGATCATATATCAAGTCAGAAGCAGTTCTAAAGATAATGGAGTACCTTGACCTGCCTTTTCCTCAACTAGCAATCTTGTTAAAGATAGTACCTTTGTAAGTTCATCTCTCCAGAATCGGAAGTTCTTTGGCTTCTTTAAAATCTCGGCATATGTTAGTTTTATTTTATGCTGGCTATATGTAGGTTCGTAAGGGATTTTGCATATGACAATGTTGCAAATAATCGTTATGTGATATTTGGTCGAATGGAGGTAGAGTCGTGGGATATGACGAGGTTATTCACTCACTTGGACCAGTTTCTTTCATACATGTTGGATACACTATACAATAAATTGTAAACATTAATGATAGATATGTACATGTACTGCCCTGCTTCTAAAGAAAATGCTGCTAATTATCATTCCAATTAGAATGGATGGATTTGTAAAGTTCTATAATATCTTACTTGTCCCTTTGTTATGAGGAAATGTTCTATACTGTGCACCTTGTTTTGCAACAGATATCTATTAGAACTTAATTGTCTGTGGGAGGACCATTGCATTTCAGCTTAGGTTCTCTCTCATCTATACTCATGTTTTTATGATTAAAAAGGTGCTTAAAATGATTTAGTTTGAAATAAAGAAATGCATACCTTATTTTATGTATGTTTGAAGGTGATATTATTTATTCTATTAGTGTATCATGTTTTCATGTCCAACTAGGGTTACCTATTGTTGTTTATATGCTTTATTTCTTATACACAAAGAACTGGAGATTCTTTATTTTGATTAATAGTTCAACACTATGTGCAATTTATTGTGCATCTTGGGCAACTTGATATATGCACATATCTAGATACTTTGTAATGTAAATTAGGCCCTAAGTGGGTTTAGAACCTGGTGGTCACCCCCCACGCACCACCCACACCACCCGCTTGCGGGTCCATAGTGTTCTAAGGAAGCAATACTTGAAAAACTAGGTTCGCCATAAACCTCTAGGATTCTGATTGTCGAGTCATATGTGATCTGAATAGTCTCACATCAGATATTTGAGATAAAAAGCGAAGTGCATAAATATGAAGTTAGGCCTCTACCTATCAATTTAAGTTTTGGGTCAAATAAAATCTATATTGTGTCTTCATATGTTTGTCTTTTCAACGTTTATCATAACAAATTAGTATTAGAGTCTGGTTGTGGCCCAAGGGAGAGTTTGTATCTGATGTTTGTAAGCCATAGTGTTGGATGTCATCTATTAGCCCATGTGCCGTTTGAGTTGTCCATGTAATCCCTTCCTCCACTTAAGTGTTAGACTTGTGCCCCCTTGCACCATGTGTTGAGGGATCCATTGGGCCATATAATTTCCGTGACCATCACACATGAAGGATTGATTGCTGAGTTATGTGTGATTTGAATAGTCCCACATCAGATATTTAAGTAAATAGTGAAGTACATAAATATAAAGCTGATACCCTACCTATCAGCTTAATCTTTTGGATTAGATAAAGTCTCAATGCATATTGTGTCTTCACGTGTTTTGTCTTCCCACGAGCCTCTTTGTTATAACACTGATGATTGAGATTTACTCAAAGAAGTAACATCAACTATGGGTTCTATAACTAGTTATTTGATCATAAAATCTTACAATAGATCCCTGAAAGATCAGCCACCTTAATTATCTTTTTCTCGACATTGTCGCCACGAAAGAGTCCTGCAAAGGCCGATGGTATGCTCTCTAGGCCATGTGAGATGTCTTCAACAACATGGATGCCCGTTTCTGAAGTTGATTGGAAGTTGTGGATATCAGATCAGAATCCCTGTTTTAAATATCGGCCGAGTCGATCGAGATATCAGCCGATATCTCGTTTTTTGCCTATTGCCGATACGATATGGAGAAATTGTTCGCCCATATCTTTTGCAGCAAAAAACAACAGATATTTGCGATAAATTGCCCGATATGAGTTGTCGCAAAATCGGCCGATATGAATTTATTTTAATTGAATTCATTTTTTTAACTTATCAACATTGAACCCAAACCAGGCTCATCACCCAACTATACAGGTGTTTTTGCAACACTAGGGCTCGATAAAAATCTAATCCTAATTTTCCTCCTCTGTGAATTGACTGCGACGTTTGATTTTCAAGTAAGTAGATTATACAATTTCTAATCTTATTTTTTTAATTTCATGAAATAACTTATTTATTGCATGATCTACGACTGCGTGCAAATGTACATTATTTTTTTTTTATCATTTTTGCTCGCATATTACATTATTTTTATTTAGTAGATGATATTTATGACACTAAACCAATTTTAGTTATCAATATTTCATTATATATAGTGTCCGATATAAACACGCGATATGCGTGCGTATCCCCGATACTGTTGGGAAACAATCTGTATGCTCTGATACCAATTGTTGTGATTTCAAGGGAAGACGCCCCCACGACTAGATCGACTGGGGCGGCGCAGCGAATACGAACCATAGGATCTACTAAGACAACTTGAAAAAGAGAAGAAGATATTCTAAAGTAGATAGAAAGTCAACATACAATATAACGTGGTTCCACCGATCAAACAAATCGTGTGTACGTCCACAGGAGAAGGGGGAGAAACTTTATTAAAATTTTGGAGGAGTACAATAAGAATTACTTACACTCATCCTGAGAAGTTATAAGCCCTTGATGGCCGTGAAGAACAACAAACCCTTGTGGCTAAGCTTCTCTGACAAATTTCTCATCTAGATGAATTACACGCTTAGGAATTACAAATTCATGGGATTCCCTTAGAATACATTAAAGACCACCCTAAGGGGTCCTAGTCTAAACAAACTCTTTCAATCAGAATAAAGAAACTTGAATCCAACTCAGACTCAAAACACCTTCAATCAGAATAAAGAAAACTTGAATCCAACTCGGACTCAAAACAGATCCAGAAAAGGAAACTGCCAAATCCAACTTTAATCAACCTTCACGGCATATTCACGTCATAATCCTAACAGTTACCTCCCCCGATATCCGATATGAAGAAACCCATACGATACGATCCCTATGTCCGATATTTAGAACCTTGATCAGAATAGATATTGAGGTGGTCATAGGCTAGAAACCCATGGATGGCGATTCGTAGGCTAGAAACCCACGGATGGTGATTCGCTTGTAAGACCACATCTAGCATGTCAGGTGCGGGTCTTTTCTCTTCGTGAGTATACTCTGCAATCACACCACATGCAACCACTCTTCCAAAATGGTTCATGTTGGCAACTGCAGCCTCTAACATCTCAGCACGTGTAAGGACTCGGGGCACCATCCCCAAAGACTAGCCTTCTAGGTGGAGTAACCCAAAATTCTTATATATCCAAGACCATCCCCTTGTCTAGCCAATGTGGGACTATTTGTTTGCACAAATTTTAACAATCCCCCTCAAACAAAGAGTCCATACTTGCATCTTAATCGCTGTGCTACGCTGCACTTCACCGTGCCTTCCACTTACACCTGTGCCTATGCCTGCGCCCTTTTCGCTGCACTGTACTGCACTGTGCCTTTCACTACACCTGTGCCTGCGCCTGTGCCTGCGCTTTTTCGCTGCGTTGCACCTCACCTTTCACTGCACCTGTGTCTGCGCCCAGGAGTACGCCATCCACTCTTGGGGATCTTCCACACATGATTAAATTTGGGGCATGGCTCTGATACCATTTTATAAGGACTCGGGCACCATCCTAAAAGACTAGTCTTTTAGGTGGAGTAACCCAAATCTTTATATATTCAAGACATCCCCTTGTGTCTAGCCAATGTGGGACTATTTGTTTGCACAAATCTTAACAACACCAACATTGTCGAAGTATATGTCTATTCCCTCGGGAAAATACCTATTAATCAAACTCAGATGGGTGGCCACTGATGAAGTCTTTGATAGTGATGTGCCTGTTCTCCACATCCATGGTCTCTTTTTTGTCTCTCTTTTGAATTATCATTCTAGTTCTTTTTTGGGTAAGCAGGCCCTGAAAGTTTATATAGCCTATTTTAGGCCAAACTTTCCACTGTGTTTATGGTTGGACTAAGCATCTAGACAGCCACATGAGTGGAAGCAGAGGGGCCAAATAAAACACTTAATCTGGCTGGAGACAAGAAGGGGCTGCAATCTGGCTGCTAAGGACTGACAGACAAGGCCGAGAGCGCAACCCAAGAGACCGGCTGGATGCAATTCGCAGCCGTAGGCCCCACGTCAGTCCCTCACCGTCGGACTGTCAGTTTTTGGTAGCTGAATGCCAAAATAATGCCGCGTTTTTTTTTTGTTTTTTGTTGTTTGTGGTGGGGTTGGGGGGTTGAAGAGGTCAGCAGCATATTCCTGATGGCTACAGGAAAATAGAAGTAAGAGAGAGAGACAAGAACATAAGTGATAGATTGATGATGAGAAGTTAACTGATGGAATCTGAAAGAGAGAATCATTTAAATTAAAAATGATTTTTTAGCCCATGATTTTTTCCCAGGTGAGCAGGCCTTATATGGTGAAAATGGAGAAATGTTTACTTGTAGGTGCTTGCATTAGATAAGTTGATGGTAGCTTTGTTCTATAAACTGCTGATATTGATTTTGTCATAAATTGAGGATAGTTTTGTCCTGTGAACAGAAAGAAAATCAAGATGAAAGCAAAGAGACTAGGATTGCCTGAAACACTTAGTTTATTACCTTATTGTAATAAATGTGCTCAGAAACGATTTAGTCTGCAATAAAATGGTGCATACCTTAGTTTATGTATGTTTAATAGTGATAGTATTTAACCTATTATTTCATAGTTTCATGTCTGACTAGGATTGCCTGAAGCCTGGCACTTGTTGTTTATATGCTGAATTTATTATACACTAAGAACTAGTATTTGGAGTTTCTTTTATTTGATTAATACCTCATCATTCTATGCAATTATTAAGCATCTTTAGACAACTTGATTTATTTATACATAGATACCTTGTAATGTACCTTAGGTCCCAGTGGGTTTAACACCCTTGTCACTGTCCATGAGAGAGAGCACCCGCGTGAGGTTCTGGATTACCTTTTTCTTTCAGTTTTCAATAGACTTTTGTACATTGAATGAAAAAAAATCATCTTGATTGTTAGAATTGCTAGATATAAACTATGTCATAGAAGGATGATCTATAATTCTCCATATATACAGAGCATATTTTTGTTGAATCCTGTCATATATGTTCTTTCATGGTCTTTTCTGCACTCACCTGGAAAAATCAGAATCATTTAGCCACCAAACCTTTCAAAAGTTTTGCTCTTAGATAGGAACTAGCAGCTGATTCCAATAGCTGTTTGACCACAAAGTGATAAGGATTGTACATGTCACTCCAAAAAATAGGCAGACTAGAGATTTTGTATTCCTATGAGATTTTCTAGAGAAGCAGTACTTGGAAAACTAGGTTCTCCATAAACCTCTGGGATTCTGATGATTGAGATTTGAAGAAGTTACATCAAATGCGGGGTTTATAACTGGTTATTTGATCATAAACTTTTACAATAGATCCCCTCAAGAATCAGTCACCTTAATTATCTTCTTTCCAACATTGTCACCTCGAAAGAGTCCCGCAAAGGCTGAAGGTACATTCTCAAGGCCATATGAGATGTCTTCAACAACATGAATGCCCCTTTCTGAAGTTGATTGGAAGTTGTGGATATAAATTCAGCATAGATATTGAGGTGGTCATAGGCTAAAAACCCACGGATGGTGATACGCTTGTAGATCACATCTAGCATGTCAGGTGCGGCTCTTTTCTCTGTATCCGTGTACTCTGCAATCACACCACATACAGCCACCCTTCCAAATGGGTTCATGTTACTAACTGCAGCCTCTAACATCTCAGCACCAACATTGTCGAAATATATGTCTATTCCCTCAGGAAAATACCTATTCATTGCACACACAAACAGAAAAAAAAATAGCATCACAATTCAGGTTGTGAGTTGTTGCATTTGCATGTATCTGGGCGTGTGCTTGAATTATTGTACAAAGCTATTCAGGGCAGAGGTTGAATTACTAAACAGACTCTTGTGATTTCTCATCTGACAGTAGTAGTCCAATTACAGAGCTTTAGATGAGAGTACAGTTAGCGTGAGGGAGAGAAAGCATCTCAGAGGAGGAGATTGTCAACATCTCAATCAAGGAAAACTAAGACCGATAGAAGGCATAGGAGATAATTTCTGAGAGCAGGATTTCATTTGAGAAGGAGAAAAAATATGAAAGGGGGAAAAAATTAGAAGAACCAAACAGTTTTTTATAGATAAAGCAAAGTAAAAATATACTAACCTTTTGAGTGCAGATTTCAGATCTGATTCTTCTTTGTAGTTAAATGCATCATCAAATCCGAGCTTATCTTTAAGCATGTCAACCTAGAATTGCAAACATGCAATGCATTGTCTCTTAGCTATGAAGCACGGATACACACATGACATAGATACAGCAGAACATGGACACGACGATATTGCAAATCTTTAAAATGTAGGATACAAAGACACGGTGATATAACTGTGTATACGTGTACCTATACACCTATCAAAAACACGTAAGTGATTAAGATGTGTTCTATTAAAAGCAAATTGGAAAACAAAATAAAATCTAAATGATTTATACCCGTATCTTCTAATAAAGTAACGAGCAAAACAAAAAATAATCTAAAAAAACAAATTATTAACTCGCCTGTAGTTGCTCATGTTTAAAAGATATTTTTTCATGTTTATTTAAGTGATACGTGATTTTTAGGTATCCAACATATAATTTTTAGATTTTATTTAAAGTTGACATGGTGTTGGGTACATTGACACTTTTATGGTTTTAAAATCCGACATGGTTTCCGACTGGCTTATACGAATTAGGCAAGAGTCTTGCAAGTGTCACAACACTCACTTTGAAGTGTCTATGCTTCATAAGCTGATAGAAATATCTTTTAGTTAATATTTACCATAGAAGGATAATATGTTGATAGAAGCTCTAGTATTTTTCCTGGGTCGATAGGAGTAAAACTTTTGGGTAAGTTAATTGATCAAAAGAACTACAATGTCCCATCTAGTGACATGCAGTAAAATTTTGAAAATCTTGAAGCGAGGAATGTGTAACTTCTGAGTGTTGATCAGTATACATTGTCCCACATTTTTATATAACCAAAAATCTCCTACTAGACATACATGGTCTTTTTAGCTTTCTTCGAATGTATTATTGACCAGGAGGTTCTTTAAACAACTGCTCTCAAACTAATTATTGTTGTAGAGCAATGTTATTTTAGGTCATTAAGTGGTTTTGTTACTATTTTAGCTATCTTCAGAAGACCTCAGACAATTTTTGCTGATGAATTTACTATGATTTAGTCGTTAGGTGATCAGATGAAGACCTTTTTCTTACTCCCAGCACATCCAACAACATAACAACCATTGAGCTTTGCGAATTGCCCGACCAGGTTGCCGACAGATCCTGATGCGGCCGATACAAACACCTTTTCGCCTTTCTTCGGTTTGCAAACCTCATAAAATCCACCATAGGCTGTAAGTCCACTAGGCCCTGTATCAGAAACACAGCCGTCAGCACTAGATATCACTTGCAGTACTGGGTTCCAAAACTTTCTCCCAAACTTTCTCCATGTGGTATGTTTGTGCCTAGAAGAGAAGTTAGGAGAGAAACAGACAGAAGGCTAACTGGCAAAAGGGTTCCAGGCTCAAGTCTTGGCTATGTTCTATGTTCAAGAAAAAGAGCATACTGAATGAAATTGGAGCATTCAGGTATAACTTACCCAAAACACCCAAATGATATGACAGTGGGAATTCCGTTGTCGATATCTTGTTGATTATGGTCCCTGGGCGGACGATGGTGTACTCCTCCCATGCCAAAAGTCCGGCGACCAAGTCATCCTTGTTGAAATCTTCATTGCCAGAGGCCACAACCCTCCCCACACCAAACGCCGATATCTCCTGCCAAAACAAGACCATGAATGTTAAAAACATGTTGGCAGCTTGCTTTGAAGTTATTACCTCCTTCTTCATGATCCTGCTTTGACTGACAATCGAAGAAGCTTCTTGTTGCAAGTTAAGATTCAGAATTGACTCACCTTCCCTGGCACAATCTGCACAGCAAAGTTTACTGAATTATGCGAGGAGCTATACTTCTTCATACGATTGAGCTGGTACGGGTCAATGGACAGGTACAAGTTCTTCACGATCATATCTTTTGATCCTTCCTCTATCTCCAACGACAGTGGGGCACTCATGACCTCAAAGTCAGACTCCGATGGGTGGCCACTGGTGTAGCCTTTGATCGTGATGTACCTGTTCTCCACCTCCATTGTTCTCCTCCCTGTCACTCTTTTGAATTCTTATTCTAGTTTCAGTTTTCTTGGGTGAGTAGGCCGTGAAGGTATGCATATAGCACTACTTTAGGTCAAAATTTCCATTATCTCTATGGTTGCAGGAAGAGCATCTAAAGAGCTACATGAGTGGCAGCAGAGGGGCCAAATAAAACATTTAATCTGGCTAGAGTCAGGAAGGGACTGCAATCTGAAAAACGCAGTCCAAGAGATCGTGTGGATGCAATTCAAAGCCATAGGCCCCACGTGTCAGTCTCTCATAGTCGAACTGTCAGTTTCTCATAGCTAGATGCCAAGTAATGGTGAGCTGGGGATCAGTAGAAGAGGTCAGCAGCATGTTCCTGATGGCTATATGATAATAGAAGAAGGAGAGAGAGAGAGAGAGAGAGAGAGAGAAGAAGCATAAGTGACGGATTGATATGAGAAGTTAACTAATGGAATCTGAAAAAGAGAATCATTTAGTTCTGCAGAAATTAAAAATGATGTCTAGCCTATGGTTTTCAGATGAGCATGTGTATAAGTTTACTTGTATGCTGATTTAACATCTTGTCACTTGATTAAGCTTGGTGAAAATGTAGAAACGTTTGTTTGTATGGTGATTGCATTAGATGAGTTGAGGCTGGCTTTGTTCTATAAACTGCTGATATTGATTGTGTCACAAATTGATGATGGCTAGTTTTGTTCTGTAAGTTGGAAGAAAATCAGGATGAAAGTGGAGTTCCTTCTTCCAAGGAATGAGACCTGAACATTTTCTATTTAGTGGGGATTGCTTGTGTGGATGCATCAAATTGTTGGTACAAAGAGTAAATATATTGCAGGAGAGGATATATATATATATATATATATATATATATATATATATATATATATATATGGGCTATCTGTACCTCAGCCGGCAGGCTGAGAGAGTTTTCTCAGCCTGCGGGCGTGGCAACATCACCGCCCCACATCTGTAATAATTTTGGCGGACAAAATCCTGTAAAATCCCGCCCAATTTAATGCCAGTCACCTCAACATTGTAATTTCCGAAAATACCCTCCCTCACAACTTTTTACCGACCTTGGTAGCAGTCCTCAGAAAAAGACTGCGACCTTGGTAGCAGTCCTCAGAAAAAGACTGCAACCTTGGTAGCAGTCCTCAGAAAAAAGACTGCGACCTTGGTAGCAGTCCTCAGAAAAAGACTGCGACCTTGGTAGCAGTCCTTAGAAAAGACTGCGACCGTGGTAGCAGTTCTCATAAAAACACTGCGACCTTGGTAGCAGTCCTCAGAAAAAAGACTGCGACCTTGGTAGCAGTCCTTAGAAAAGACTGCGACCGTGGTACCAGTTCTCATAAAAACACTGCGATCTTGGTAGCAGTCCTCAGAAAAAGACTGCGACCTTGGTAGCAGTCCTCAGAAAAAAAAGACTGTGACCTTGGTAACAATCCTCAGAAAAAGACTGCGACCTTGGTAGCAGTCCTTAGAAAAGACTGCGACCGTGGTAGCAGTTCTCATAAAAACACTGCGACCTTGGTAGCAGTCCTTAGAAAAGACTGCGACCGTGGTAGCAGTTCTCATAAGTACTGCGACTATATTAAAAATCATTAAATATCAAATCAGATAAAAAAATTAAAGAAGCATTCAAATTAGTTTCGTGATTTAATAAGTAGCATTCACTGTCTTTTACCGAAAAAGTAGCTTTTCATAAGGGGTATTTGGTAATTTAACTTCTTTCTATAAGCGGGCCGCAAGTTAGTGGGGTGCAAAATTGAGCCACGTCAGCGCAGGCTGAGAGAGTTCTCTCAGCCCGCGGGCTGATATACATTTTCTCTCTCTCTCTATATATATATATATATATATATATATATATATATATATATATATATATATATATATAGAGAGAGAGAGAGAGAGAGAGAGAGAGAGAGAGAGAGAGAGAGAGTTGTATAGTTCCGGAAGGATTCAGGCTCGAATCCTTCCCACTCAAATACAACCATACATCATCCGAATACAAGATCCGTTCAGTTGAAGTTGATCTATATTATCTAAGTGTTTATAAACACAAAATTAAGTATTTTAAATACTTTTTGCCCATGCATCAAGTAGGGAAAAAACGAACAACCTAAATAATAAGTGGGTTAGTTTAACAGTGTAGAACATTTGAAACCTAACATAAATTAGTTTGTAGCGGTTTTTAAATGTTTAGATCATGATCAAATGGTTAGATCGAGAATTTGTGTATATAAAGACAAAGGTCTAACCAACTCACTACTTTCGATCGTCCATTTTGCGCCGCTTGATTGATGGGCAAAAGGTATTCAAACACATGATTTTTTATTTTTAGTTACTTTAAATAATATAAATCAACTTCAACGGAGTGAATCTTATATTTGAATATCGAATGTTAGTATTTGAGTAAGAAAGATTAGAGCTCGAATCCTTCCGAAACTATACAAGTTTATCTCTATATATACCTCAGGGTCGGAGCTCAGAGATTTCGTAGTACTTGGTATTTTCAGAGATATCAATAGGAGACCTGTCACCTTTATTATTCACAGAGATTTTTATTATTTTGTCTATATTTTCTTATTTTCATATCTACCATGATCACTGACTCTTTGTGCAGGTATTCTTGTACTTATTTAATACTAGAATAATTGTGCATATTATATTATTTTCATGTATTGAGGCTTAGACCGTAGAAGTGGGGTTTTTCTCTTTGTATATGCGTCACCGACTCTCGACGCGTCACAGCTATAGTATATTTGGGAAGCAGGGTATGACAGGGTTTTAGACTTGTGTAATTCCGAAAGGATTCGAGCCCAAATTCTTCCTATGCAAATACTAGCATCCGACATTCAAATATAAGATCCAATCTGTTGAAGTTGATTTATATTGTTTAAAGTAACAAAAAATCAAAAATCAAGTGTTTGAATATTTTTTGCCCATGCATCAAGCGGCGCAAAATGAACGGCCAAAAGTAGTGAGTTGATTAAATCTATGTCTTTAGACATACAAATTCCCAATCCGACCATTTGATTATGATCTAAACATTTAAAAACCCTACAAACTAATTTTTTTAAAGTTTCAAATGTTCTACACCATTAAACTAACTAACTCACTACTTAGGCCGTCTGTTTTTTCCTATTTGATGCATGAGCAAGAAGTATTTAAAATATTTGATTTTTGGTTTATAGATACTTGAAATAATATAGATCAACTTCAACGGAATGGATCTTATATTCGGATGATGTATGGTTGTATTTGAGTGGGAAAGAGCTCTGAATCCTTTCGGAACTACACAATTCTCTCTATATATATAATGTTGGGCAAGTTGTTGAAATAATTGGAGCTCCATCTGCAAAAATCTTGTGCTAAGGCTCTATGTTTTTATGTCTGTGTTGGATCTTTTTTAGATGCTTGGATTTCTTGATGAGGGAGAGGTTTGTCAGTTTCATTCCAGCTGTGATGATCAAACTGACATGTTTGACAGTTATATGGTTCGTCGGGGTTGGCAACCCTGGACCAAAATTTTTTTTTAGCTTGGTCTGAGAAGAAAAAGCTCAAAAAAATAATTTTTAGTCCAGTGTTGCTAACCTCGTAGCACCGCCAGTAGCCGGAGCTTGCCACGTTGGGCGCCTACGTGACGCCGATGTGACCTGTTAGAGGTTGGTTTTTGAAAATAAATTTGGAGGAGGTTGTTTTTTGGAATTAAATTCTAAAATTAACTTTATTCAAAAAATAACCCATAATAGAATAATACATTTTACAGTTTAAAGGAATAAGTAGATAGATATGATCAAACATAGTTGCAGAACCGCAGCTTTAGAAGCCTAAGAAAGTTTTGATGACAGACAATGATGTGGGACAGAGGGGAGAATAGGCTTTACGGTGGGGATTTGGTGAAATTGGGAAAGAACAGTAGAATTAAGGATTGGATATGATCACGGATCGTAACTCGGATCTCGGCTTCACCGCCTGATTTGATTAATCTATGAGATTAAATCAAACACACAAAATTTTCATTGGGAAATAAATTTAATTCAAATCATCATTATCATTTCAGAAATCCAATGCATGGCTATATATAGCTTACATTACGTGCATCACACGTGCAATTATTGATAAACTGAAATCTGCTCAAATCAAATTCAAATAACTCTTAAATTTTGACCAAATATACTAAATTTAAATTAAAAAAAAATCTAAATCCTGCTAAATTTGAACCGTTTGATTCCCCATCATTCTCCTTGGGTTGAAAATCTTCATCCATGGTGAATATAGTGTCAGGAACAAAATAAGCACAACTGGGTCGAATCACATCATGCGTCCTCAATCAGGCCAAGGTGATAGCTAGAAAATCAACACTGATGCATCATGACTGAATCAAAGTGGTCGAGGTGGAATTGGCTTCTGTGACAAACCGGCTGTGAAGGATGGGAGGTCAAGCCCATCACATGTGGCAGACGTGGCGAATCATCCATGATGAACACTGAACGGACTGCACTTTGCACCATAATATACTGATCTCCTGTGATCATGTCTCCTATAGAAAAAATCTGCAATGGATTGTGGACGTCAAGTGATCTTAAGAGTATAACTGGCAACGATGGCGCTAGCTCCATGGTAGGCTCCACCAAAAGTTCTACAAGAGTCTTCACTTCTAACTCTGATTCATCAACAATGTCTGGTTTTGGCTGATCAACAGCTTTTGATTCGCAAGGATTGGAGGCTCTGAATCTATTTTAACCTTTGTTGACATGCCTTCTAAAATCTTCTGGATGTCCTCTAGAGTCTCCCGAGATTCATTGAAGAGAAGGTGCAGAGTACACCGAATATGAAGTAAGACAAACCAATATCGACATGAACTATGGTTGTCTTTCTATCACCAAGCTTCTCCAATCAGTCTCATTTAGGCATAGCGGCACTTCTGTTCATATTTAAAACAAAATAACTAAAAAAAGTTTCAAGATTGCTTTCTAACTTCTCATACCCATCACGATAATGAGAACCCCAAAAATACGAGATAGCCGCATACATATCCCATTCAATTTCCTTTTTATCACCATCAGTACGTATATATTTACCACAAAAGTAAAAGCTCATGTAGAAAATTCAGTGTATAAATATCAAAAGTTATCCAAGAATCTCAACCGCTCGAACTTGGCTCAAATCGGACTGGAGACGTGGTTTGAAATGCTAATCTTCTGCTATAGGAATAGTACCAACACCAAATACGGGCTTGTAGAAGTCAGATCTGCTGTCCAATTGCTGTGAACTATTTTCGGTAGCTTCAGGACTCACTCACGGACTCAACGCTTCAAATAGAGCTCCAAACAGGCTCTGAATGGGCGAGAAACAGCTTCTGGACTACAACTGCGCTGCTGCAGGTCTGAGTTGACTCAGTTGAGTTGACTCGACTTAGTTGGCTCAGTCAACCAACCTGGGTCTGGCTAGATCTGGCTCAGTCTGGATCAAATCCGACTTCGGTCAAGCCCGGTCTGGTTCAAATGAACCAGGCCTGGCCTATTAAGAGGGACCGGGTCAAGTTCTCTGAACTGGATCCGACTTGATAAATGGGTCCAACTGAAATGAGTTTGAAATCTCAAACCTCAACCCAATTCAATAAAATCGACCCAATCTCTTCTTCTTCTCCTGATCGAAACTTAGGGTTTCGAAAACCTAGGTGAAGGCGGCGGCGGACGCTGGTGAAGGCGGTGGCGGTCTTCGTGGGTGGAGACAGCGCCAAGGTCGAATGCGGCAGTGATCTTCGTAGGTGGATGAAACCGCTGTCGGCGAAGTTAGCGAGGAAGATGGAAAGACGACGAAGGTAGAGGAAGGAAACAGCAGCGGCGGTCGACAACGAAGGAGGGGGAGGGATGTTGTTTGCTGTTGAAGATGCTGGCAGCATGAGATTAGGCGGTGATGGTGGATCTGAGGCGAGGGGAGATGAGATCGGGCAGCGGTGGTCTCTGATGTTGAGGGCGAAGGTGGGGATTTTGGTGACGGTTGGGTGTGTCGTGGCGGTGGAGGGAAGTCTGGGATGGTGAGGGGATGGTCAGGGGATGTCATCGTCGATGCTGGCGGCAGTCGACGAAGATGAAGGAGAAGATGATGGAGTTAGGGCGGCGACGACGGAGGAAGGGAGAGATTGCAGCGGTGGGAGATAGGTTTGAGGGGTTGTCATCGGGAGAAAGAGGGAGGAACAGTGGCCTCCGATGTTGAGGGTGAAAGGCCGAGATCTGGATAGTGGTGGCCGGTGAGTGTTGTCAGGCGCCGGAGGAGGACGACGATGGAGTCAGAGGTGAGATCAGGTGGCAGAGATGATGAGGGCGGTTGTCGCTGCTGCTGTTGGCGTCAGATGGTGGAGACGGGGGAGAAAGATGAGTGAACAATAGCTGCGATTAATGTTCACGGAACAGTAATTTTTTATTTTTTCTCTCTTTTTCTCTTTTTTTTTATTTTAAAAAAAAATTCAACTCTTATACCTAATTGATGTGAGACGGAAGGAAGGTTAGAGTTTATGGTGGGAATTTAGTGAAATTGAAGAAGAACAGTGAAATTGGGGATTGGATATGATCACGGATCGCAACCCGGATCTCGGGTTCACCACCTGGTTCGATTAATCCATGAAATTAAATCAAACACACAAAAATTTTCATTGGAAAATAAATTTAATTCAAATCATCATCATCATTTTAGAAATTCAATACATGACTATATATAGCCTACATTACGTGCACCACATGTGCATTAATTGATAAAATTGAATCTACCAAATTCAAATAACTCTTAAATTTTGACCAAATCTATTAAATCTAAATTCAAATAAAATTCTAAAACCTGCTAAATTTGGACCGTTCGATTCCCCATCATACATACTACTTATTTCCCAAGAAAGCTCTCAAACATAAAAAGGACAAGAGACTGATGCAGGACAACCCTGGAAAGAATGTCAACATCCATAAGCCAGAATAATGCAGTGGAACACCCAACAACCTCTCAATCTGGCTATTGGAAAGATCTCAAGGAAGGCAGTGGCAGCAAAGATTTATTAATGAAATGAGGTTACAGAATAAACCATCACTAAATATATGATAAATCTCAATTAAATCTAAATCTGCTAACAAACATGACTGATTCAATCTCAATCTGCTAACAACTAACCAGTTTGTTATTATTAAACTTCAGTCCCTATGATGTCAAGAACCAGAAGAAACTAATCCTGAAATACTTAAGTTTTGCTTCTCTATGGATATTTCTAGATATCCTTTTAATATGTCTTGTTAAATAGTTTTCTCAGAATCACAAGTTGTAAGATTTGAACAGGAAATGTGAGATTTCAGGAAACCTTTCTCAAGCTTTGTTGCCAAGTACTGAACAGGAAAACGCTTCTGTCAAGTAATGGAACATGCCTAACTGGAGGTTGTTTACTGTATAGACTATCAGGAGGGATGTAAGCTCCTTATGCATGGTGGTCATAGGTACTCAATTTATGTATATAGACAGGCTAACCAGAAATTCAGGCAAAGGAACCAATCCCTTTTCGCTGTTTAAAGTTTGGAATAATGCAAGTTAATCTGTGAAGTGAACAGCGATAAAAAAATAATAGGTCTCTTAACACCTTCTAAATCTGATATATATGGGAAAAGACTGAGATGATGATGATAACGACGATGATGATGATTGAATCATTGATGATATTTCCACTACCTATACCACAGCAGTGATAAAACATACATGACTCCCTTTTGCTCCATTCAGCTACATTAAAATGTAGGAGCCATCTCTGCCAAGGTATTAACTACCATACCCTTCTTACTGTCAGTTATTTAGTGGAGAAAATGTGCAAGCTAAGGATCTATAACAACTAGACATGTGGAGCTGAATGAAATCAGTGAGGGAACAACTATATATGGATTGAGTTCCAAGGTCTCCTCTTCGTTTCATTATCAAATAGTAGAAGCTAATGCATACTATTCAGGGTGGAGTAAACGAACCAGAGCAGCTTCATCAAAGACGAACCTCACTCTAGTTGCCTGAAAAATAAATAAATAAAATTAGCCAGTTGAGTAGAAGACAGTACAAAGAAGTAATATTAAATCTATGATATGACCTTGTCAAAACAAATATTCCACAGAAAAATCACCAAATTATCTTAACCAACACATCATTTTCCAAGGACAAACTACCAATGGACAATTACCATGTCCTGGAAGCCATTCAAACTTAAGTGAAGAGAAAAATAAGCCTACTCTCTACATAGTAGAAAATAAATTAAGATACACAGGTGTAGGCACGTCAATGCAAGAACCAAGACCAGATGCAGGTCACAATTAATCATGGAAAGAAGTGGAAAACAAAAAGTCCTGCGAAGGAAGATAGAGAAGAAAAAAAAGGAAGAAGCCATCTCATACAGCACAGTTCACCTGGAACAGTAGAAGCAAGCCAAGAAGACCAACAGTTGCAGCTGGCAATAGATTATCTTGGTATGCAAATACACCAGCAACACCTGTTTGCAATATATCCGCAGCAATGTGCATAAAAAAAATTAGTCAATTAGAAGGCTTTAAGTTGGCAACAGATGTGACTGTAGGTCAAGTCTCCTTGTATCTACCTTCTTCATCACTTTCTGTTTTCTCCAAAACAGAAGGAGGACAATTTTACACAGATAATTGGTAATATAATGTTATTGTTCACACATTCGATTATGATTGCCAATATTTTTATGTAGTATAATATAGGTAAACCTGTATAACTTATAACTAAGTGGACAAATTTTACATTTTTCTTCCATGGTTATACACAATGAAAATTTTCTAGATTAGAAAAGAATTTATAAAGCGTCTTTAGGTTTTCTTCGGAGCCTGCCTTTAGTTTGCTTAAAGGTCAAGCGCTTATCTTTTTGAAACATTGTGCAAGTCGTCTGGTGAAACAAGATTCAGAATAGATTGATTCCAGAGGGACAATCAGTAAGTCACTTTTGTATAGGTTTTATGAACATGACAATAACTGGATATGTCCAATGAAAATATGGAGTTATTATAGTCCTATTACATGTAGACTTCTAATGAAACAAAAAATTCTAAGGAAGTACTGTTAAAATGATAAAACTGGAGTCTTCTAATGCAACAAAATTTTCTACTGATCGTATGCATGTGTATATGGTGCATACCTACCATGAGAGAATCCTTTAATAGACTAAAACCTCACCAAGTAAGACAACTGAGATTCTGTAGTCTGGTTCAGGGACTACGACTTCTCTTTTCTTGGCCTTTCTTCCAAGCTGCCAAAAGAATGCAAGAAGATAACATGGGAAAAAAAAGAATCACACTATATCAAATAATAACTAATGGCTACTCATTTCAAAATCTAAATATCAACCTTGCTTTTTCTAAGCTAAAATGAAAAGAAAAAGAATCATAGGCACCTTGAGTAAAATCTACCCTACGACTAAAATTTTGGATCATGTCAACATACTCTTCCAAGCCTCAAACTCTATGAGTTAACCTTAGGAAATGACTTCTCTTAGGTCTGTGACATTTTGCTTTATGACATTATCTATTGCACAGGACACAAGGTAGTTTGTGTTGAGCTGGATGTCGAACTAATAGTCCAACATCGGCTAGACATGGGGATTGTCTCGGATATATAAAGATTTGGGCAATTCCACCTAGAAGGCTAGTCTTTTCGGATGGTGTCTCAAGTCCTTACATTTGATATCAGAGCCATGCCTCGAACTTAGTCGTGTGGGTGGATGATGTACAACCCCAATTGGGCACACAAGGCGCAGTATGCCCCTGTAAAGCTAATTGAGCTCTTGAGGATTTGCCAGCGGTGCAGGACGCTGCAATTTGTGTTTCACGTAAGACTGGTCTGCCCTGCACAATGAAGATTTGTGATTTTCATGGACCATATGATCCTCCAAGTGTGAAGAAAGATGAGTTTGCAGGGATATTCTTTGTTCAAAGGGGGAATTGTTGAGTTAGATTCGAACAAATAGTCCCACATCGGCTAGACATGGGGATGGTCTTGAGTATATAAGAATTTGGTCAACTTCATCTAGAAAGCTAGTCTTTTGGGATGGTACCCGAAGTCCTTATAGTTTCACTATAGTGTACAACAGGAGAAATTTGCAACCCTAATAGATTAGATAAATGATTGAAGGTGAGTTGTCACGCCTCCAAATATTTTTTCCATAGTTCCTCTCTAAAACATGCTAGCTACGATTAATTCTTGAGTTCATAGGAATCATTATATACTAAAGACATTTCTAATGTATCTCATATGTGATTATTCACTCTCACTTGGGGTGTGACGATGTTAGATGTCAAATATGCCGTCAGTTAATTAGAAAAGAAAGGGATCCATGTCGAAGCTTGACTAAATATGCTATTGGATCAATTAAGAAGAATGATAATGTATCAATGGTTTGGTAATTGGAAGGAAGGGCCATGCTACAAGGTAGGGGTCTGTTTGGTTGTCGTAACTGGCCGTAATTCGTAGTTGTAATTGGTAAAGTCTTTTACAATTGTAAATGAGTTACATGTATGTAAATTTTACGGTGTTTGGTTGGTAATATAAAATTGTAAAGTCGGAAAGTGTATTGTACTTTACGGTGTTTGGTTATCGTAATGTATAAGTCGTAAGTGAAAAAGTTGACCACAAAATTAACTATTTGGTGATTTTAAAAGTTTTAATACTGCAAATAAATATTAAAAAAGTTAAATATTAAAAAATTTTAATATTAATATAAAAAAAATATTACAAATTTGTATGACCACAAAATTAACTGTAACTGGGGTGGTAAGTGAGTGATAACTGGGTTGCAAGTGAGTGTTAGTTGAGTTACGTAAGTCTTTTACGAATTACGGTCCAAACAAACGCCGTAATTGTAACTGGGTAGTAAGTCATTTACGAATTACGGAGTTTTACGCGAAACAAACGGCCCCTAGGTTGCAATGCTTTGTGGTAACTTCATTTTACCTAATAGTGTACATGAAAAGTATTATTAATTCATCATGCCAAAAGTGAAGACATTAAGGCAAAAGACCCAACAACTATTATATGATTTCTCAAAGCATATATAATTCTTCCCACTTAGTTCATATAAAACCCCAGAGCTTTATAGTCAGAATTAAATCAAACCATTGAAGAGCTAAGACTACTCACACAAAAAGGAAGATAATAAGAAAGAAGTACATGACACACTAAAAAAAACAGATCATACAAACCATTGAAGCAACCACAGTAAAATTTCCGTCCATCTGCTAGTTAAGAGCTTGTAGGAAAGGGAAGTTCTGAGCAGTGAGTTCTCGATACTCAACTGACATGCTATTCCCGGTCTACCTGCTCATGAAACAAATACACAGACTTGAGTTTTAGGAAATGAACAAAAGATTGGAAGTGTGTATTTGAATTTTTTTAAATAGGTTGAACATTAACCCTATATATGCTTATTTAAAAAAAAATAAAAATAAATTATGTCTTGAATCTAGGACCTTTGGACCTCGTGGCCACATATCATGTCACAGAATCACATAACCAAATTACCCTATGTTTTCGATTCAGCATTTGACAGATCCTGATGAATTCTTTATAATGCTCTAATTGCTCGAAGTTTTCTAATTACATTTGCAATACTGTAATTAGAAGCTATATACAGGCCTAGAAATTCAAACATCAACTACCAGATCAAGAATGATGCCAAAAGATGACATTTTTATGGCGCATTTTGCAATAATTCATACATTTCAGACTAGAAGTATAGAACCCTAACAAGTAAACATCCATGCCCCCCCAAAAAAAGTATAATAAAATTAAAATTGAAAAATTACAACAACAACAAAAAAAAAAATCAAAACTTGCATCTGATCGGCTATTTAAATCCATAAATTAAATTAAAAAAAAGGACTTTAGCGAACTCAGCTTACTTGGACGAGAGAGGAGAAGCGAATGAGACGATAAGAGCGCACTCGCCATTTTTCCCGCTTTTTTTTACACCAATTTTTTGTTCTTATACACTCTCTCGGACGAAGTTCCATAAATACCCTTTCGTAAACGGCCGTTATTAGCTAAACTTGGAAACAGATTAAGGGTATTTAGGTAAACGTAAACACAGTGGCAGAAAGCGTAAATAAGCGGAGACCTGGCTTTATCTAAAATAGGCCTCCGCCTCAATTCATCTCCTCTCATCTCTCTCATGGCGAACGCAGTGCGCTTCGCCTGTCTGAATCCTTTGCTGCCTCCAACAAATCGTCAAATCCCCTCTCTGTCCCCGTCCCCAAATCCAACATCTGCCCCCAGAAAAACCCTAGCTTTCGTCCTCCCGGGGCCCGGGTCAGAGTCTGATTCTCTCCTCATCGGTGCTTTTTGCTGTGAAAAGATTGCATTTTTAGGGCTGAAGTTTGCGTTCTGCTGGAAACTAGAGATTGTATTTTTATCTTTTTTTTGTTGTTTTTGTTATTAATTATGTTGTGTCTTTCTTGCCGCAGAGCACGGACAGTAACCAATGCACGAAAACTAGTAGCAATGGCTTCGCAGAGAGCGAAGGGAATAATGGTCAGTATCCCAATTTTTCATATAATTTGCCCGCTTCCGGTGTTAATTAAGTCTCAGAATAGCTAATATCTTTAAGAAAATTAGAAAACTTTTTGTTCGGTTCATAATCGATGGGTTGAAATGTATTTTAACCTTAGAAAGCCCAAACTTTTTCATTTAATATCACATATTTCTTAATATTTTATGCTTGACTTATAATGTAAAGAAAAAGATTTTTAGTTGCGATATCATTGTCATTATCATTCTCTATAAGTGTCTTAATGCAAGAATTGGCTCATTCAGAGGTCTAGTCTACATCCTGTTTTATAATAATCTCTCCTAGATTGCTAGAAATTAAGTAACATTATAATTAATCTCTAAGACTATTCATAATCTGAGGGCTTCAAATGTATTCACCTACAAATGCCCAATTTCCCCACACTTAAAATACATATTTTTATGCTTGACCTACAAAGTAAACATGAGGAACAATTGTATTTTCCTTGACGTACCATCCTCTATAAATGTCTCAGCACAAGAATTTGGCACACTCAGAGGACTAATCTACAACCTGTTCTATAGCAATCTGTAAGTGGAAATTAGGTGTATACCTGAAGTGCTGATAAATGTAGTTATAAGTTCCATACAATACAGTAGTTTCCGGGACACAAATATGCAGCTCATATATAAATTGTCCGCCAACTGTGACTCTGAAATAGAGATAATTGTACTTACAGATCCACTCTTAGTTCGAGCAGCGAGAGGAGATCCTGTCAATCGTCCTCCGGCATGGATGATGCGCCAAGCAGGAAGGTATATGGCTGTTTACAGAAAGCTTGCGGAGAAATATCCATCCTTCAGGAAGAGGTCAGAGACAATTGATCTCATAGTGGAAATTTCTTTGCAGCCTTGGAGAGCTTTCCGTCCGGATGGAGTTATAATTTTTTCAGACATACTTACCCCTCTACCTGCATTTGGTGTTCCTTTTGAGATAGAAGATGTGAGGGGTCCTATTATTCAATCTCCGATCCGTGATGAAAGGGGACTAAAGAAATTGCATCCCCTTGATTTTGAGAAGGTTCACTTCGTGGGCGAGTCTCTGAGGATCTTGCGCGGGGAGGTAGGGTACTGATTTTACAACTATATCTTAGGTGAATGGAATCAAAATTATATACCAATTTAATTTTCAAACAAGATATTACCAAAACATTGCTGTAATTTATAGGAAGAAAAACAAATCCACCAAGAGGCATGTGCTGCACCTTGCACTGCTTTCGTGTGGGTATTTTTTTTTTTGTTGTGCATAAATTGTTAAAGGTGGCCATAGAAAATTTTGGGGTGCTAGGAGGTAATTTGTAAAAGAAAGAAAGCTTATAGAAAATGCTTACATGTAGCATGTTGGCGACCTGGATGCAAAAAGTCTGATTCTAGTGATGACATTAGGGTTATTTAATTTTATGGATATTCATTTGAATCTTGTTAGGCTTTGACAATTAAATCTTTCTTTTATAGTAGGTTGGGGAGAAAGCAGCTGTGCTGGGTTTTGTTGGGGCACCATGGACAATTGCTACTTATATCGTGGAAGGAGGTACAACACGGACATATACAACTATAAAACGCATGTGCTACACTGCACCACATGTGTTGAAGGCTCTTCTCGCTCATCTGACACAAGCAATATCTGATTACATCATTTTCCAAGTAAATTCTGGAGCTCAGTGTATACAAATTTTTTATTCATGGGGTGGGCAACTGCCACCTAATGTTTGGGAGATCTGGTCCAAGCCATACATTGAAGAGGTACTCTTGTCATTTATGTTGTCCATCACTTGCGAATTTTCCTTTTGTACAATGTTTTTGCTCGCTTTAGTATAAGTATTCAAATTGCATTAATTAGTAGCAAGTTCCTTGTAGATTTTATGAATATTGAGTCTGTGGTGCTAAACTTCTAATACAATACCTTGCCTGGGATGACTTCTAGCATATTTAGTATGAATTTTTTAGAATTTTCTAGTGAATTTGTTCTTTATTTATCAGTTTTTAGGCCCTTTTCAATGCACAGCAAGGGAAAGAGGGCAATCATGATCTAGTGTCTTTTCTGGTGTGATTATATTTTGTAATAAATTTAAAGGCTAGGCCGTGTCAAAATTATATTCATATATAATGTCTTTCTATTAGCTGTCAAAAAATGTTTGTCATTGTATTCCCATGTTTATGGGAGTGTCTCGTATGGAGGGAAAATCTGACTGGCTTAACCTAGTGAACACATTATAATATTTGTAATATTCTCTTGACCGGTTTCTTTTCAATCTGCAGATAGTGACCAATGTGAGGAAAGCATGCCCTCAGATACCACTTGTATTGTATATAAATGGTAACGGCGGACTACTAGAGCAAATGATGGGAGTTGGAGTTGATGTCATTGGACTTGATTGGACAGTGGATATGGCAGACGGAAGGAAGAGATTGGGTAGTAGCATTAGTGTACAGGGAAATGTGGATCCTGCTTATCTATTTTCACCACTTCCAGTTTTGACTGATGAAATCCACAGGTTAGTTTATTCTGTTCATTGAATGGCCGAGTATTCTGCTCTTGAAATCCTGAGACTTGGGATGTTTTTGTATGATGTTTTTTGAATCCCATATAAGGCTTTCCATCAGGTTCATTTCAAAATTATTTCATATGTTCTGTTCGGTTGAAAATTGCAAACAGTTCATTCACCTGCTTGCTCTCAGTTTAACTGTCCCACTAGGTGTGGAATTTGGGGACTATTACAGCTCATTATGTTGCATCTTAGTTTTCCTGAAATTTTTTTCCTGTTTTCCTTGTTGCCTAACGTCATGCTTTGGACTTGGGTGCAATTAGCATAGTGAGTCTATACTCTTCCACTGTCTCCGGACTCCTAGCTAGTTTTGAAGAATTTTAAGGACTGATCTTTTGTTGTATGATTTTAAACTGCATGTTGAATAAAGGTAGGTTTTTCTACCGGCCAATTGGACTCTGAGATTTATGCCGAGACCCTCTCTTCTTATGCACACTGTCTGTCATAAAATTTGGTCAACATTTTCATGGAGACTCTTATAAATGACAATATTTTGATGCAAAAAGGTTTAAGATTACATGATGTTTATTGGGTTGCTGTCTTTCATCAATTCATCCTTATAATTTTTCTGCATTGTTCTTTCATTTCCAAAAGAACTGACCTGTTAAATCATATCTTTAAGCAAATTTCTACTGATTTCCCAGGGTCCTGAGGAGTGCTGGACCACGGGGACATATACTTAATCTTGGTCATGGCGTTCTTGTCAAGACACCAGAAGAGGCAGTTGCTCATTTCTTTGATGTTGCGAGGGGACTGAGTTATGACACCCTTTTTGAGGACAACGCAGCAGAACTGGCTCCTGTTCTTTAACAATCAATTGATCTGAAAGAGAGATTGTATTCTTCGGCAGCTGCAGATGGCAGCAATATCTGATGTAAAAGCTCACCAGATGTGTGGGTGTTGGTGGATTGTTCAGCTCTCCACCTCAAGAGACTTGACTGTATGATTATCTCCTTGTTCATGTACATACTTGAGAAATGGCTAATAATTTGATGCTTATTTCTGTTTGTAACTACCGGGCTGTTCCAATTCAATGTTTTAGCCGCATTTGAGCTTGCAAATATACGCCTTTTCATTGAGAGGCTTTGTACTTGTTATGCCGAAAAGGCTTGGTACAAACTATACCGATTTAGGTATTAAGGTTCAAAGGCCTTTTCTGCTCCTGTTGTTAGATATTGAGCTTGCCACTCTGTAGTATGAACTAACTGCATATTCATATTGTTTCGCAAAATGATATCTTTTTCCACTAATCATGGATATGATGATCATGTAGCATATCAAAATGTGATGTTTTGGTCATTGTATTCAACTGACTGAAATCGGATTATCTGATTGCATGGCTACTGTCTGAGAAATATATGATTCATGTTTAAACCTCAGGAAGTTAATGTGCTTGTTTTCAAACATCAGGAGGTTAATGTGTAAGATGTTAAAAGCTTAAGCTAAAAACTGCAACACAATGTATATCAAATAACATTTCAAAACTATTTTATACCCAAAAGCTCAAGCAAAATTATGGTAGTCACACACTATAAATCAAGTTCAAGTGAAATCTTTGATTAGTGACTATAAATGTTTTAAAGCTTGTAAACTACCAAAAATATTTGCAGTCTGAGCGATTAATTAGAGGATAATAATTTGATGAGACTCATTTCCCTCGCTATAATTTTTGGTTCTTATCAGCAAATTACCACTAATACCCTGTGAGAAACGACCGCTGTCGAGTTTACTTTGGGTGCGGGATTAAGGGCATTTACGTAAACTTCACCACACTGTAAATGGACAAAAACCAAGCCTCATCTAAACCTCCGCCTCAATCCGCACCCTCATCCCTCTCTCTCCGCTCTCTCCTCTCTCAAGCTTTTCACATGGCGTGCTCGGTGTGCTTCGCCTGCGCGAATTCCCTCGCTGCCCCCAAAAAATCGTCAAATTCCCCCTCTGTCCCCGTCGCCGTCTCCTCCCACAAGAGCCCTAGCTCCCGTATCGGCTTCTCTCCAATCTCCAGCTCCCGTAGCCTTCGTCCTCTCAGGGCCCAGGTCAGCCTCTCTCTCTCTCTCTCTCTCCCCCCCTGTTAACGTTGTCGTGAAAGATTACTTTTTTAGGGCTAAAGATTGCATTTTTATGTTGGTACCATTGTTTCTGGCCTTTACAGAATGCAGAGAGCAACCAAAGCACGACGAAGATAAACAGCATTCTCTGCCCCGAGTGTGATGGGAATGGTGAGGGGTCTTTAATATTTGATTTTTTTTTTTTTTTTTTTGGGGCCTGCTTTTGTTCTTGAATAAGTCTGGATTTTATCAATCTGGTTCTTCTTTTTTTTATTAAAAAAATAAAGTATTTAACAGGCAAAAAATGGGTTATATATTGCAGAAGTCTTATATAATTTTTTCTAGGAAAAAAATGCCTGCTAATTGCATCAATAACAAGTATTTTTAAAGTCTTGCAAAAACTATAGACAGGATGCTTTCACTGAAAATAATATGTAAACATCTTTAGTTTTTATTCTCAAAGGAGGAAAGGAAAAAAAGAATCTTTAGTTTGAAATGTATATGCATTTTGAAAGTTCATTTGATTCTCAGGTGAATAGTTTAGACAGTGTCTAGCATCACACAAAGAGTTGTTGGCCATATATGTATCATGTTTCAATTAGACAATCATTGTTTTAGGTAATTGATTAGAAATATAAAATTTATTCATACTGGTTAAGATATGCATATCTCTTTTAACCAATAGGCATATCGTAAAAGTGGCAATTTGTTCAAAGTATGGCCATATAAGTATCATGATTCACTGTCAAAGTGGCAATTTGTTCAAAGCATTTTAAGATTTCTACCCAGATTTATCATGTAATCAAGAATTCACTAACAAATCTTATCATCTGAACTATTCATCTATATTTTTTTCCTTTGATTGAGGGGAATTTAGAAACTTTCTTCTTGGTCACATGATCTTAAACCATTTGACATACTGCCTTCTTGTCAACTAGCCTTGAGGATTTTATGAAGGAGCTCTCACTTACTCATAGCTTTCTTGTTCAATTTATTAGGTTCTACTCAAAGAAGTAACTTGGTCCCTTTAGCTGTGTGTCATTGCTGATCCCATTTGTGATGAGAAAAGTAGATGATTATGATGATCTATTATATGATTGATAATACTGCTTTCAGTACATTGTCAATATTCAAAGTTGTATGTTCTTTAACACACACTTTATTCTCTATAATGAAATGATCTATTTGTCGACTTTGTGTGTGTGTGTGTGTGTGTGTGTGTGTGTGTTGTGTGTGTCTCCTTGATCATTTTTGTCGGGCTAAGTGGTAGATTCTCTGTTAAAAGCAAGCTTCAGTCATTTAATAGTGAACCAAGTTTCCGTCATGTAATAGGTGCGTACAATATGAAGGATTAATTAGGAGGTTTACAATGTGATAGATTAATTAGGAGGTGCATGTTAGCATCTTAAGGATGCAGAGAAAAACAAGGGAGATACTTCTTGGTGGCACTCTCTTTATCTGATCATTTTATAGTATTTCCAGCTATTCCATTATGCTATCCTATATTAAGTCCAAGAGATGGATGCTCTTCATTTCCTTTTCTTGATGAACTGGTTCGTGTTTCCTTTGGTGAGTGTATGTTGCACACGCTTGTGCCCCGATTAGTTAAGTTAGTTTGAACAGACCAGAATATTCTTTGTAAGCGCATGCATTCTATAATCATGGCCCTAAACTTTCCAGTATGATGCAAAGAATTGATATTTCTTATCTATTTAAACAGGTGCAAAGTTGTGCACACAATGCGAAGGAACTGGTGTGAACACTAAGGATCATTTCAATGGACAATTTAAAGCAGGTGGGCTATGTTGGCTTTGCAGGTATACAAGTTAACTAGCTTAACATATCCCAAAACATTCCCTTTATATTTGCTCGGCTTTGTATGTACACTTATATTTTCTAGTTCTTTTGATGTGTCAAAGAACTACAAACTTCGAGACAGTTACACCTCCTTTAAATCTTAAAACAACTAGAGTGATACTATGGTTAATCACCCTTTTCGGCCATTGTCTTGACTTCTATATGTAGATACTTTATTCATTAGTAACATGGAGTTCTTGGTTGAAGCCTGTAATATTTGATGCATGCATTTTTTGGTCAAGCATGTTTATGTGTTGTATTTAGATCCCCGCCTGGACGCCAAAAAACTTGTCACGTATTTGTGTAACATGATTGTTTCAAAATTGAATAGAAATCATTGACTTGTAAGAATTTGTCTTAAAGCAGTATGCATCTTATCTCGAAGTACCCAGCCCACGGAAATTGGGCTATAGGACATTCATTTTTCTTTCAAACCTCTTTTTTTTTTTCCTCGCTCTTTTTCCCCCCTTCTTTGGCTGGCCATTCTCTCCAGCTAATTTAATTGGTATGTTATTTAGCTTGTGTTCCATGCTAGCGATTTTGCACAAATTGCAATTCTTGTGCTCCGCACGTCATATTCAGCTAACTTTATTCATCCTTTGATATAGTTGCAATTCCTGTATTCATGTCACAAGTTGCATACATACGCCGGCTACAGTAACATACTGATTTTCCTGCCTGAAACTGAAATGAACTATAGGTTCCTCGTGTATATCCCTAACAACATCATCAATTACATCTGTGGACTATGAGTTCGAGCTATCAAGAAGTGGAAGTAGTTTGGAGTAACACTGACAATGATACCTCATTTAGCCCTTAAATGTACTCCAGCACATACCACTGGTTAATAAAAAAACCTGTCTTTCATTCTTCAGCAAGTATCATTTCCCTCAAAAAGTACAAAGATACTAAATAGTTTAAGCTGATCATTTCTTCACTTGCCAAGTTATCCTCTCCTCTCTCATAAAGCTAGGTTGAATGATGGTGTTATGTCTATAACTCTGGCATTCTTTTGTTGTCTGCTTGTCTTTCATCATGATCATAACCCTTAGTGATTGCGATTTTGCTTTTTTCACTTATTGTCGAGTTTCAAATTTGCAGAGGCAAGCGTGAGATCTTATGTGGGAACTGCAATGGAGCTGGATTTATGGGTGGGTTTATGAGCACATTTGATGAGTAACTCACAGCTCATCAGTGTTCGTTTTGATGACCCAAATGCCTTGTATTACAACAGTTTTTGCACCAGTATCAGTTGCACTCAGTGCAGGCCTTTTGCTTGTATGATGTTTTTGTGAAGAGATTGATGGCACTAGCCTTGTACAATTCACTAAGAAAATTTCATGAAGTTTTCCAAGTTAAACACACAGGCTTTTGCTTCACTTGTGTTGTTTTATGAACTCTGCCATTTGGGTCTGAAGCAAATGGGTGGCCTGAGAGTTGGGATAAAAGACATGATACGCATGTTGTTGGTCTTCAGTCATCACCACTTCAACTTCCACTCCTTTCCCCTTCAAGAATTCTGCATACATGGCTCCCCTCTCCTTCAGCAAGTCCAGCCCCGCCACGAAACTTCCACCGCCGGAAACTGCCGCCACTCTTCATCTGGCAGCTCCCCCTTCGCGAAGTTGCAGGCGAAATGGTCCCGGTTCGACCCCTCCGGCAAGCTCAGACGCCAGAACATGTCGCTCATCTTCACCGATTCTCCTGCGTCGGGAGCCATTTCACTCTGTACCCTTCCTTCGCTCCCGAAGAATGGATGGATGATCAGTAGCCCTTTGATGTCTACGCCCGAGACCCCATTCTCAGCGAGACGGAGCATGACATTGTGAACAATGTTGCCTCCGGCGCTCTCCCCTGCAAGGAAAACTTGGGAGAGATCAGCCGTTTCGAGGCTGGCATTGCTCTGCAGCCACTGGATTGCACTGCAGCAGTCGTCATACGCTGCAGGAAGGCGGTGCTCTGGGGCGGGGCGGTAGTCCACTGACACAACGATTGCCTGGGACGCTGCGCAGAGGCCACCGAGGAAGTGATGGAATCCAGACCACGCGGTCGAGCCAACGCAGAAGCCACCGCCGTGGTAGTAGACGATGACGGGGTGGTGCTGCACGGGGTGTTGGGTCTCAGGGAGGAAGATTCTGGCTGTGACGGGTTTAGTGTCGTCGATGACAATGTCCTTGGATTTGTAGCCGTTGGAGAAGTCCGGCGACGCCGTGGAGATCGATGGCGAGAATCGCTTCACCGAGCCATCGGAGAAGACTTGGAGGAAGCCCGGAGCCTCTGCAATGATGGACATTGTTTCTTAGCTTCTAGATTGAGATTGTGTGTGATGCAATGGATTTATAAGCTTTTTCGGGGGTGTTGTGTGTGAATTAGGTTTGTCATCAGAAGAATGCTTGATTGAAATAAAGTGTGCACAACAACTAAAGTCTCACCTAACCCTTGGAAAATCTAGAAGCTTATTATTGTATCAAATGCATTAAAAAGAATAAATGAAAAAAATAAAATTATATAAAAAAATAAATGAAACGCGCCAGGTAGGGGTCGAACCTACGGCCTTCTGCTTAGGAAACAGACGCTCTATCCACTGAGCTACAGGCGCTTTCGAGGCATGGGTGAGCAGAAATTTATATATTTTTTCAAGTATCTTGAAACATAAAATAATATATAAATTAGAAAAAAAAAATGTATCTCAGCAATTAGTTAAAAGACTCTCGCGACGACGTGGCTGAGTCTCAACTACAGATCCTAATCGCAGCGCTATCATGATCACATTGTTTTTGTGAAGACTGCTACCATGTTCGTAGTATTTTTTGTAAATACTGCTATCATAATCGTAGTGTTTTGTGATAACTGCTACCATGATCGCAGTGTTAATTAAACTAAGAATATCTGAAATTTTTTAAGAGTGCTATCGTGATCCGCAATATTTTTATAAAACTATTATCGTAATCGCAATGTTTTATGATAACTACTACCACGATCGCAGTGCTAATTAGACTAAGAATATTTGAAATTTTTTATACTGCGGTCAAAGTCACACGGTTTGCTGAGAGAGTTACCTCAATAAATTAACTAATCACAAAACCAAAAATAGCTCAGAATTTCCTCAAACCATATTGGAATCTGCTACCAACAAATCCTAAAATAACATCAGAAGTTCTACAATTCGCTGCTGATTACATTTATTGAGTACATTGTGACCAGCATTATTTCATGCCACAATAATGTGCTCATATAACAAACTATAGATTATGATCCATAAAAGGAACCACAATGTATAAATACTGTCTCATACACCAGATTACATAAATATGGCATGGTATCAAAACCATAATTCAAGCATACAAGCAAGAAACACTGCTCCTCCTCTGCTCTACATCTCTGATAGTAGACCGTCTCCGGTGGCCTCGGTCGCATTGGCAGCAGCGACGTGTCTGGGGCAGTTGTTGAAGCCGTACCAAACGCCATTTGGGAGAGGCGTGTTGTAGTAGAAGGAGACGGTCCTGCGGTAATCAACCTCGTAGATCTTCACCGACTCGGGGATCCAGCCGTCCCACCCGTTTCGCTGCAGATACAGGTAGCAGATCCCGTACCCACATGGCCCCTGCAACTTGTAAGTGTCCGTTGAGCATCGCTCAAAGGCACGACTCGACGGATCGTCCAGCCTTGGCACGTAAACCTATAATCCATCATCAACCATCCCCAGTTAACTCAGTTTCATAACAGCTATGTACCAAATTGTTTGTGCATTCAATAGAATGAAGCTTTTCAGATTGCTTGTAGCTCAACTACCATAGCATATAGCCTAACATATTAAGGCCCCTTGAGATGAACAGGCTCTAGAATGACACTGGCTTGTGTCACCTATGTTGCACTGTATGAATACAGGGTATGAATACAACACGAATGCCGGGTAAGGATATAACAAGATACGGATGCCCATATACGACAAATCTTAATAATTCAAAATATGGTACATTGATAAAATTATATGTCTACGCAAGTAAATGGTTTATCTACAATATGAACTTGCAAGACTATAGCAGTTAAAAGAACATAATAACCCATATATCATGCTATATTTTCAAGTATATACATCAATGATTACTTAGAGTATTCAATAACTATATACCAAGAGCAAACGACTCATAAAAATGCATCTACAAATCAAATAAAATTTGTGAAACCATCATTCGGCAATAAAATCTTTAACTTCCTAATTTCTGATACTCTCTAATATGTCTAGAATATGTTACAATTTCCAGATGCAGACTTGGTGTTTCAAAAATTCACTGGGATAAAGTGGCGCGCCCCCCACAAAACCCCAAGTCTCATAAGCATTATTTAATTTTAGTTCAAAAAGTAATAGCATACCCTTTTTCCACAAAGGCATGTTCGGTAATGAAAGGAAAATGGAAAACTGCCACTGCTCAGAAATCCCCAAAGAAAAAACTCAGCCTGACACTATCACTTTTTTCAGTGAGACAAAAAGAGTAATGCTATTTGTATTATTTTTTTATACAACATTATACCATCACTCTATGAAGAGACAAAAAGAGTTATGCTATTGTATTATTTTTTTATACAACATTATACCGCCACTCTATGAATTGTGTCACACCCTCATGAACTATGACTCTCATCCTCATTAATTGCTAATGTGACCCATAATTCATAGAATAGTAATATAATGTAGTATAAAAAAATAGTACAAATAGAGTCGTGCAATCGGATGCGAATTATTGGCGGATATCCGCATCCGAATCAGCATTCCATGCGGATATGGATATCATTTTTTCACATCCGTCAATATCTGTATCTGTATCTGTATTCGAATATTGGGTGTGAATACAGATATAATAAAGATAATATATGATCCGTATCCGATCCGATTGCAAGAATATGTAGCATAGTTATCTTTATTTGAATTATGTACTTGGATATATGTAATTGACAACATACACTTGAAAAACATAGGTATGGAATTTTATTTGGTGATGATCTTGTGTTTTTGGTTCTAATTTCGTATGTAATTATTTTGTATATTATTGATTGTATATTATTCGATTAATAATATCATAGTTGTATATTATTCATATCCTATCCGATTCGCTAACATCCGATCCGTATCTGGTATTGATTTTGGCGAATACGGATATTTTTTCACATTCACCAATATCCGTTTTCGTATGTGAAGGTTGGGTACGAATACATATATGGTAAAGATAATATCCGATCCGATTGCATCCCTAACGAAAAGTATTAGTTGGAAGATTGATTTTGTATATTATTCGATTAATAATATCATAGTTTGTATATTATTCATATCCTATCCGATTAGCTAACATCCGATCCGTATCTGGTATTGATTTTGGCGAATACGGATATCGTTTTTTTACATCCGCCAATATCCGTATTCGTATCCGAAGGTTGGGTGCGGATACAGATTTGGTAAAGACAATATCCGATCCGATTGCATCCTAACAAAAAGTATTAGTTGGAGGAAAATTGACACAGCCCATAGAGAAAAATCAGCCCAAGTTTTTTTTTTTTTTTTACCAAACAAACCCTCCAGCTCGGGAAAAGCCCATGGGGCCCACAGAATTCAGCAAAAAAAAAGCTCACTTTCCGGCTACTTTCCGCCAGAAAAACAACCCCAAAGCATGAAAAACACGTCCATAATTTATTGTGTGGTTGGTTTCATAAAACTAAAGAGATTTGTATTCTACCCCATCTAATTCAAATAAAATATATAAATTTAGACCCAAACATTTTCAATTTCTTTTATCCATGAATCAATCAATTCAGTAGCCAAAATTTATTTGGGTAAAAGTAAATAAATAAATAAAAATTACCTCATTGCGATAAGCATCCCCCAAAGCGATGCTGATGTAGTCTCTGGTGTATCGAGGGGAAGAGCAACTGGTCTTGATCTTCACTACGTAAGAGCATCCCCTTGCCAATTGCTGCTTCAAATTAAAAATAAAAAATAAAAAATCAGTTTCCCCCATTTTTTGATTAAAGCAAAAAGAAAAGCTAACGGGGTACCTGGGCTTCTCGGATCTTGAAGGATGGATCCGGGCGCGGATGCGGGTTAACGGGTTCCACGGCCGAGGACGCGGAGACGATGAAGAGGAATGAGAATGAGAAGATGGGGAAGAAACTCACACCCATTTTTGCCCTCATACCCTTTCTCTTTGGGTGGCTCCTCTTTGGGTGGCTCCCTGGTCTTTTAGGTCTTGTACAAGTGAAGCTCTTTATAATAGAATGTGAAGGGGTATATGGGTCATTTTAAATTTGTTCCATGTGTAACCATATGATGAACCTTCTAGAAGTTGCCCTTTTTTCCTCTCTTTGTACAAGACTAGTGTTATTTCTTTATTTTTTTTTTCAGAATTGATTATTCGCTCTAATAATTTATGTACAAATAATAAAGAATATATGTAAAAAAAAAAATTTGATATATAAATGCTTCATGCTTAAAAGTCAATAATTATACTATTTGAATTTTGATACGCCAGACCAATGTTACATCGAAAGAGCTAAAGTATGTTGTTCGGAGAGTAGTATCGGCTCTTTGCACTGCCAGACGATTTGAGCGGTAGGTTGCTAGAATGCCTTCAATGAATCAACCGTGGCACTCGAAGAATTGAATACGCTGGTTGTTGTTTGATCATATAAAAATAGAAAAAAAAAAAAAAGGAGGATATTGAAATTGTTCATCAAATGACTGCGAATCGATTCTATTAACCACCGGGCCGGCGGATCGGTGTCAGGAGGGAGGGCCTTGAAGTTACAAACAAGATGGAATTTCAATATTATCGATCGGTAAAGTCTTGAACTCATGGCCTGGTTCCATGAGAAGGAACAATTTATTTAGTATCAATGTTTTGAGAGAAATCATCAGATGAGTCTATACAGAACTTATTGCTACTTTTCAAAATTAATTTGGATATTTTGACATCGGATATTATTGTATTTAGAATAGAATAATATCCATCAACAGATTAGATTGTAAAGTTGTTTGCTATGTTTATAATCGTAGTTTTCATTTTATCAATATATATACAAAGAGATAGACTTGTGTAGTTCTGAAAGAATTCGATTTCGAACATTTCTTACTCAAATACAACTATATATCATCGAATACAGGATCCATTCTGTTGAAGTTGATTTATATTATTTTAAGTATTTATAAACTAAAAATTAAGTATTTTAAATACTTTTTGCCTATGCGTTAATTAGGAAGAAAAAAATGACGGTCTAAATAGTGAGTTGGTTGGTTTAACGGTGTAGAACATTTGAAACCTAAAAAAAAATTGGTTTATAAGAGTTTTTAAATGTTTAGAGTATGATCAAATAACCGTATTGAGAATTTATATGCGTAAAGACATAGATCTAACTAACTCACTACTATCGCCCGTTCATTTTGCGCCGCTTGATGGATGGACATAAAGTATTCAAAACACTTAATTTTTTATTTTTAGTCACTTTAAATAATATAGATCAAATTCAATGGAGCGAATCTTGTATCTGAATATAGAATATAAGTATTTAAGTGGGAATAATTCAGACTCAAATCCTTCTAAAACTACACAACTCTATCTCATATATGCGTGTATATATTAGATTAAGATGAACAATTCGGATAATTCATGAAATCGCTCCTATATGATTTTTCTCATGAAGCTTATTTTGAGAAAATTTCTCATTCAAAGATTTTCATAAATATATATATATATATATATATATATATATATATATATATATATATATATATATATATGAGATTTGTAGGCTAGAAAGTTTCAATGTATATGAAATTTGATCTATATGAGTTTTAAAACATGTAAATTACAATCAATGATTTGAATCATGGATATGAGTGATATACAATGTATTTTCATAGATAAGTGTAACCTCTTATGTTACATCATAAGTATATTAAAACCTTTCTACACACATGAGACCTGTGTCATTCTGAAAAGATTCAAGGCTGAATCATTCTCACTCAAATACAACCCTACGACATCCGAATGTAAGATCTACTCTGTTGAGATTGATCTACATTATTTCAAGTAACTAAAAATAAAAAATCATATATTTTGAATACTTTTACTCATCCATCAAGTAGACGCAAAATGAACGGCTGAAATAAGAGTCATTGGAAATGCTAAGAGGAAGCGGAGGAGGGTGAGGGAGAAGTTGTGGTGGCTGACCATGCGAGAGGCGAAGACGAGGGTCACGCGGTCGTTGGGGGCGCAGATGAAGATGAGGGTGATGTGGAGGGCATCAACGAGATGAGGGTCGCGTCTACCGAGGCGCGGTTAATGAGGATGTCGAATAAGCCGGGGGGTGGCGGTGATGACGCTCTGGTTCAAGGACCAAATCGACGATGGGTTATCTATAAGTAATGTTGTCACAATATAAGAGAGAATTGGGACTTGGAGATCCTGGTCTATAATTCTTGTGTTAATGATAAAGAAGCAGAATAATGTAAATTAAATCCAAATGGCTTGATATTTTCAAAAGATAAAGGGCATTATAGACTTTTTATTTGTAGATAAAATTGTAGCTCAGTAAATAAAATTTAAAGGTAAACATAGATAGTAAAGAACACGAGTGCGAGTAGAATTTTTCTTATGAGCTATATACAACATAAGTGGAAGTCCTTTTTTCTTGAATCTAAATCTATTCTAATTTAAAAATATATAAAAGTAGAAATTTTCTTCCTCTTCTCTTCTCTTTTTTCCCCCGTTTTTTTTCTTTTTCTTTGAGATCAAATCACGTGGGGTTCCTGATGCTGCTAAAAGGGCATAGGGGCCCATTGCAATTTGGGTAAATGCTAAAATGATCCTTAAAAGTTAAAACAGACACTCGCGTGGTGGGGCCAACATGTCAGTCTCTAATAACCCCCGCGGCAATTCCTCGGTGAGTGGATTGGTCCGGTGCTTTTCGCCTTGATAATGGATCTGCCACGCGTGCTGCATGAAATAATTATTAAGGGGGTTTTGGCATTGGCAATAATGATGTATTATAATTATAATTACACAGCTCAATTCAGTTAATTATTGAGGGGGTTTTAGCGTTGGCAATGTACTATAATGCACATTTGGTACTGAAATTTGATAGAAGTACTAACGAATCATATCACGTACGATTGGTTATCGATGTCTGAGTATCAATTTATATGATAATTGATTGTATGAAACTATGCCTCCTCAATTACCTGAGAAGCACAAATCACTGTGAGTAGCAATTAATTTATCTAATAAAAATTACGACTTTCGTCAGAAAATAATAAATTATAAATAAATCAAATTTTGCTGTGTGCCACCTACTAGCACACGTTGAGTACTGGTGGGTGGTAGTGATATATGTTTTTTTTTTTATATATATTTAAATTTTATCAGAACACCCTGCATACGAGCAAAATGTTTGTGCCACGCAATATGAAGGGCTTAGATTGAGCCACAACCCTGCATGTCACTCGTGCTGATGGAATTTATTTTCTCTTGGTGAAAGTTATTAGAATTAAAATGTTCTAATACAAGGTTGTCCCTTTGGACTACCCTAATCTCTTGTTGCAAAATATTAAAAAAAAAAAAAAAAAAGTTGTCTTTCAAATTTTCATTTATTCTCTTTATCCAATCATAATAATTTGAAAAACTAAGACTCATTTAGCATTATCCTTAAAAAAAAATAAGACTCATTTAGTATTATCCTCTTCCCTTGATTGACTGTTTGCTTTGCCACAGTTTGGAAGAAGGGAATGAATAAAAAATAGTAAAAAAACAAGAGCAATACCTCACAAAGAACAAAGAGACCAGCTCATGTCATCACCCTATGGTGAGAATACCCTCGTGCACAATTTCCCTGTGATTGTTCTGCATGCAATTCTAAAGGATGGCGTGAAGGAGAGAGATGGCAGGAGAGCTGAAGAAGGAGGAGGCGAGAAGATCAGAGAAAAAGACAGAGGATAAAAAATCTCAAAGTAAAAAAATTAATAAAAAAAAATTTTGATTCATGAGCTCTACAACGACGAGGAGGAGCTCGATGGCAATGAGCAGAGTCGGTAGCGAGGAGATTAACGATGAAAGAAGACGCAGGAAGGGGAGGGATGTCGCGAATGAGTGAGATGACGGGAGAGATGAACAGGGAGGAGGTGAGGAGCTATGAGAAAAAAGCAGAGGGAGAAAAAAGAGAGAGTAAAAAATAGATAAACCGCCTTGATCCTCGAGCTCCTACTGTCTTCAACTGGTTTTTATAAGGAAGATTCTTTCCCTCATCTATACACTTCAGCGGAACATGAGATGCTAGACGGGAGGAAGAACTTGTCTTCCTCTAGTAAACAAACAAGAGTGAGAGAGGAAGAAACCTTTCTTCCTCTCAAATATATCAAAACAAACAGACTCCTAAGAAAAATCATACCACTAGATGTAGGCTGTCTAAAAATCACTAAAAGACAAGCCATTAAAAAGCAGAGTTTCAAGTTCTAGACGCGAAGACTCAACACTCGCGTCTCAACATCAAGGCGCGTGGGCTCGACACCCGCGTCTCAACATCAAGGCGCGTGGGCTCGACACCCGCGTCTCAACATCAAGGCGCGTGGGCTCGACACCCGCGTCTCGGTTATAACCGCCCTGGTTATGGGGCCAGTCGCCGCCCACATAGCGGGGAGGTCAGCCCCTCGTTGTGGAGCGTTCACCCTGGAACCCCTATAATAGCCCCGTCGCTATTGAAGAAGGGGTCGGATTTTCTTTAGTAAAAAAACGACAACAAGACAGAGACAGGAGAAAGAGAGCTAAACTCTTCAACAAGCTCGCTGCGTACGAGTTGCCCTTTGCCTACCTTCTCTTTGAGAGTTTTGGTAGACAGAGCTGTGTTACTCCTTCTACCAGCCAAAGAGAAGATCCCTGACGATCCCGACGGTCATCCGGTCAACGGAGAACAAGATTCACTCTCCACCGCCACACGAAGAACCCAACACTAAACAAAGGGAGGATTCAAGACTCAACATCCTCCCTCCCTTGTAATCGGAGTATTAATCCGTTGTAAACTTTCAATTGATTCAAGGAAACTTTACGCGAGATTTTTTTTCCTCCGCGAACAAGAGATGGCGACTCCGCTGGGGACTTCATTTGTCACTGATGAGCAAATCGTGGCGCAGGATGACGTCCTTCGTGAGGGAAAGATGGTCGAATCGCTCGTTGTCGAGTTCGACCAGGCAAAGTACGAAGAATTTCTCTCTTCCGGCTCCAAGAGCCCCAGGACCCGCGTCTGCTGCAGGGTCTCGACGGGGAATGCCCCCGAAGCCCGATCTGAAGCTCTCTCGGGCGCTGCTGCTGCCAACTGTGCCAAGCAAGATACACGCACCAACACCTCTCAGAAGGCCCGCGTGATCTCAGGCACAACTGTTGCTGCGATCAACCGCGCAGCACTGAACACACGCGTCAATGTCTCTCAGGAGACCCGCGTGGTCCAAATCTCTGGTGTCCAGCATCAGGTCGTCGTTAGTCTCTCTCCGCCTCCACGACGCAACCGAAATGCCGAGCGTCGTCAGAGGAGACGTGCGCGTCAGCTACAAGTTGGAACCTCTGGTTGTCCGACTGAGGCTGGACGCGACGTACAACCTGGCGCCTTGCCCGCGCCACATCCAGCACGAGAAGTCCGCGTTTGGCGGCCCAAACGCGAGACTCCTCAAGCTAGGTCCTCTGAAGATCAACTCACCAAACGCCAAGGTGAAGCCTCTGCGCCTCGTCAAGCGCAAGAGGCACGCGCCCATAAGCGTGGGGCCCAGCAGCCCATCCTCTCTCAAACGTCTCTGCCCCGACGCGCCGAGCCGCAGCGCGGCAATCGCGTCTCGTCCCAACAGAGACGCCTGACGCTCGTCTTACAGCCGCGGTGCGAAAATTGCGTCCCTGAAGCCTGCGTCCAGGCTATACAGCACATGGATGCCTCCTGTCTTCGACGTTGTGAGGTTAGTCTCTTCGATCCCCCTCCCATGGATTTGAGGGATTACTTGACGAAGAAAAGAAGTGCCAATCAGGTCACTTCATCTGTTGTTGCTAACGGCTCATCTGTATGCTTTCTGAGTGCCGTTGTGATTTAGGTGTGCACCAGCAGTCTTTAGTTAGACAGCTGACCCTGATTCCCCCGTCAGTCAAAGAAGGCGCTCCCACAGAAGGAGAACCTTCTCTGACATTGAGTACCCGGAGCTCACTGCGAATATGACGAGCAGGAGCAAGGGAAAATAACCTGCAGTCAGCTCTGACGAGTCTGACTCTGAACCGGAAGGAGTGTACCGACACACTCGCACCCGACCGGGGCCATTCCCCCGATTGATTATAATGCCTTAGCCCATGGCATTAAAGTGAATGATTCTCACTCCACCGTAGTGAAATCACGGGCTTCAAACTCTTCCGTTGAGAAGGAGGCCTCCGCCTACATGACAGGCACTCCTGAGGAAACGACTAGACGTTTAGAACAAATCCAGAAGGCACAAATGGATATGATTCTTCTCAGCAGGAATCTATCGACTCCCTCAAGCAGATGCTTGCACAGTTGCTCGAAGACAGGAGGAAGTCTCCTCCTAAAAAGACGAAGGGCAAAGGGAGAAAGGAGAAAAAGCTTATCTTCCGAACCTTCTGAGGAGAGGCAGCGATCTACTTCTAGTTCGTCCAAATCCTCGTCGCAAGTAAGGGCGACCAAGACCAGGGAAAGGCTCATGCTAAAAGAATGAGTCAATTGGAGCAACGCCTCGAGACCCTTACCAACCGTAAAGGCCTCCAAGAAGCTGGGGTGGTCCGGCCCTATCCTGCTGAATGGGACTTGTTTCCATACCCGTCCAAGTTCAAGGCTCCAACCCTTCAAGCATTCGATGGGAAAGGGTCACCCAACCAACACATCTACTACTTTAAATCCCAAACCGGGAATGTAGTAGATGACGACGCCATCCTGGCTCGTCTGTTCATCGGCACCCTGCCCTGAAAGGGCTGGCCTTTGAATGGTTCATGAAGCTCCCAGAAGGTTCTATCAAGAACTGGGGCGATTTGGAGAAGCTTTTTCTTAACGCGCTTCTTCTTCGAGGATGACTCGGAAGTCACGATGCCCACCCTTTTGGCTACTAAACAGCGAAAGGGAGAGTCCGTCAAGTCTTTCGTGGAAAGATTTCGGAACGTGGCACTCCGATGTCCGAGCGGCATGACCCAGACCACACTGGTGGAAACATGCCGCACAATCTCCAAACCTCACTCCTTGCTCAAATAGGAGTTGCTGAAAGCCGCACCTGGAAGCAATTAGTCCAACAAGGTGAACAGGCTGAGGAGATTGTCGCCCGCGTCAGAGCGGAGGAAAGTAAGCCCAGGCCGGAGAGGTCGACAAGGCGTGCGCCAGACACATCCCTCCAAACAAAGCGGAAGGATAACTTGGCAGCAGAGACCAAACCTCCTGCTAAACCTCAACTGGTCAAGGGAGGTGGCTCTTCAAGCCAACCACGGGCCAACAAGCAATATCCTTCAAGGAGGAACATGTCGATTCACTCTTTAAACTACTCAACAAGAGTAGCCGACTGAAGCTCCCTGAAGCTAGGCGCCCCGAGGAGGTCGGCAAGACCGACAATCCCACCTATTGCTTGTACCACAGGATGCTGGGGCACCCTACCAAAGCTGCTGCGTCTTCAAGGACATCCTTCAAGCTCTGATTGACGCGGAGGTTGTTTGACGCGGAAAAGGGGGACTGGTGTAAAGTTTCCTTGAATCAGATGAAAAATTACAGCCGGCTTAATCTTCCGGTTAAAAGGGAGGGAGAATATTGAATCTTGAATTCCCCCTTTGTTTAGTGCTGGGTTCTTCGGGTGGCGGTGGAGAGTGAATCTTGTTTCTCCGTTGACCAGATGACTGTTTGGACCGTCGGGGATCTTCTCTTCGGTCGGTAGAGAGAGTAACTCGGCTCTGTCCACCAAAACTCTAGAAGAGGAGCTAGGCAAAGAGCAGCTAGTACTCAGTAAGCTTGCTGAAGAGTCTTCTCTCTCTCTCTGTCGATGATCTCTCCTTTTTTTTTTCTCTCAGAATCTCTTCCTTGCCCGATAATTGTCCTCGTTGTCAATAGTGACGGGACTATTTATAGGGTTTTTAGGGGGTGATCGTGCCTCCTGAAAACGCTCCACAATGAGGGGCCACTTCCCCGCTACATGGGCGTGGATGGCCCCGCAATCCGGTGGTTACAACTAAGGTGGGGGGCACCTTGTTGCTGAGACGCGGGTGTTGAGCCAACGCGCCTAATGCGGAGACGCAGGCGTTGAGCCAACGCGCCTTGATGCTGAGACGCGGGCATTGAAGCCAACGCGCCTTGATGCTGCTGAGACGCGGGCGTTGAGCCAACGCGCCTTGATGTGGAGACGCGGGCGTTGAACCAACGCGCCTTGATGCTGAGACGCGGGCGTTGAGCCAACGCGCCTTGATGTGGAGACGCGGGCGTTGAGCCAACGCGCCTTGATGCTGAGACGGCGCGGGCGTTGAGCCAACGCGCCTTGATGTGGAGACGCGGGCGTTGAACCAACGCGCCTTGATCTTGAATCTCTGCGTTTTGGGGTGCTTGTCTTTGTGATTTTTAGACAGCCTACAGAACCCCCTCCAAAGTTTTCAACATTCCGCAGTTAAATGGGACGGATTTCGGAATACTTTGGACTCTAGCTGAGTTCGCCTTCATGACTAGACTGTTGATGCTCCGGGT